>JAAGKR010012196.1:4195-17106 GCA_011419295.1 Clarias macrocephalus
TGTGTGTGTGTCTGTGTCTGTGTGAAGGATGTGTGTATTCCTAGAACTGCCCGGCACAGCTTATAGCTGTGTCGTGGCAAATTTTTGTAAACTGCACCAATTTTCCTAACAAAAACTCAAAAACAGCTTGAGTATAGAAAAAGCAAAAAAGTTTATTTCAACCAAAAGTAAATGGACAGCTCTGGACCGGCCAGACAGAAAGACAACAGATGCCCAAAGACAATTCCCCAAGATCTCTCAACTTACACAATTTTACATGATTTATATACCCTTACCTTGTAGCCAGGTTCTTCGTTGGATAAAAGCTTGGGCAGATGGGACACTGACCTCCTCCTCCTGAGATGGGAACAATGGTGGTTGATAGCCCAGGCAGCACTGGAAGGGAGACAAACCAGTAGATGACGATACCTGGGAGTTGTGGGCGTACTCCACCCAAGGCAAAAACTTGCTCCAAGAGGTGACATCTCGGGAAGCCGTGCACCTTCGGGCTACCTCGAGGGACTGGTTCTTTCTTTCAGTCTGACCATTGGACTGGGGGTGAAAACCTGAGGACAGATGGGTATGGCTCCAATGAGTCTGCAAAATGCCTTCCAAAATTGAGAGGTGAACTGGGGCCCACGGTCGGAAACGATGTCTTTGGGGAGACCGTGCAGCCTGAAAACATGCATAATCAAGAGGTCAGCTGTCTCCTTGGCAGATGGAAGTTTGGGTAGAGGAACAAAATGTGCGGTCTTAGAGAACCGATCGACCACGGTCATGATGCACAAGTGGCTGTTGGAGGAGGGTAACCCTGTGACAAAATCCAGGGCAATGTTAGACCGTGGACGGGATGGGAATGGTGGTGGTCTGAGAAGACCTGCCGGTGCGGTATTGTTGTGTTTGCACCTAGCGCAGACGTCGCATGCCGCCACTAAGCTTGAAGTGTCCTGGAAGTGACCTGGCAAAAAACAGTGACCACTGAGCCTGGCGAGAATTTAGCCTCTTGGCGTTTTGTAGGTATTCCAGGTTTTTGTGGTCAGTCCAGACCAGAAATGGGATCTCCGTCCCCTCTAACCAGTGTCTACACTCTTCCAGGGCCAGCTTGATGGCCAGTAGTTCTCGATCGCCGATGCCATAGTTTGCCTCGGCAGGGGTTAGACGATGTGAGAAGAAAGAGCAGGGGTGTAGCTTGTTGTCATGTGCAGCTCTCTGGGAAAGTACACCTCCTACCCCTGTGCTGGAGGCGTCGACTTTCACGACAATCCGCATGACGTGACGAATCTGGAATGGTCAGGATTGGGGCAGACGTGAACCGTTTCTTGAGTTCAGAGAAGGCTTTTTCAGTGTTCATGTCCCAACAGAAATGCGTCTTGGGAGAAGTCAGGGCTGTTAAGGGGGCAGCAATGGAGCTGTAGCCTCGGATGAAGCGGCGATAAAAGTTGACTCTCTGAAGCTCCTGTCTTGGGCGTCGGCCAATTCGTGACTGCCTGGACCTTAGCAGGCTCCATTTTAATGCCTGAGGGGCCAATGACGAACCTCAGGAATGTGGTGGCCGTTGTGTGAAATTTAAATTCAAATTCAAAAATCAAATTCTAATTTTATTTGTCACATACACAGTCATACACAGTATGATATGCAGTGAAATGCTTAGGCAACTGCCCTGACCTTAGAACAAGACAGAAACAAAAAAACAAAAACAGAAACGTTACTTATCTAAGAAAGAATAAGTAAGAATATCTATATAGGAAATAAATATTAAAACAAAAGTAAATTTGAAATATATATATAAGTAAATTTAACTAAGAAAGAATAAAATAAAATATAAAATATCTGTATGATACAAAATACAAAATATACACTAAAGGAAGATTTAAGCAAATTATAAGAAAATGAGAAAAACCTAGCTGTACAATAGAAAATATAAGAATGGAGTAAACATAAAAAAACGAAATGTCCAGGGGTGTGCAAATATGCAGTAAAGTGTAGTGTAAAAGTGGCTTGTGTGCATATTTAAAGTGTCTTATGTGCATAATGTCCATGAGTGAGCAGGTGTGTAGTGACCACTAGTGTGGCGAATGTCCTGAATGTCCAGAGTGAGTGTAGAAGCATGTGTAGATGTGCAAAATGGATCAGTACTGTGTGATGCACTGATTAAGAGACCGTATCACCTGCAGGAAGAAGCTCCTCCTCAGTCTCTCTGTGTTGGCCTTCAGGAAGCGGAATCGCTTTCCTGACCTCAACAGAGAGAACAGTCCATTGCTGAGGTGGCTGAGGTCCTTCATGATCTTCCTGGCCTTAGTCCAACACCGCTTGCTGTAAATCAAGTGCAGGTCAGGGAGCTCGGTGTGAATGATGCGCTCAGCTGATCGCACCACCCTCTGAAGAGTTCGTCTGTCCTGCATGGTGCTGTTCCCGAACCAGGTCGTTATGTTTCCCATCAGGATGCTCTCTATGGTGCAAGAGTAGAAGTTCCTAAGCACCTTAGAGGGCAGTCTAAAGTCTCTCAGGCATCTGAGGTGGTAGAGACGCTGCCAGGCCTTTTTCACCACAGTGTTGATGTGACAGGACCATGACAGGTCCTGCATGATGTGTACACCGAAGTAACGGAAGCTGTCCACTCTCTCCACTGGGCTCTTGTTGATGACGGGGGTCTGGTAGCTCCTCTTCTGCTTTGTGCTGATGTCCACTATCAACTCCTTTGTCTTACTGACGTTTAGAAGGAGGTTGCACTTCTCCGCTTTGACAAACAGATTGTTTTCTAAGCGTCTTTGCAGCACCTGTCAAACATGAAGCTGGTGCTCCCCTAGATCTCGAGAGAAGATCAGAATATTGTCCAGATAGACGAACACAGATTTATTCAGGAAATCCCGGAGGACATCATTGATGAGGGCCTGAAAGATTGCTGGGGCGTTGGTCAGGCCGAACGGCACCACCAGATACTCAGTGTTCTGTTGGGGTGTTAAAAGCAGTCTTCCATTCGTCACCCTTCCGGATTCGGACAAGTTGGTAAGTATTGTGTAGGTCCAGTTTAGTGTAAATCTTTGCTCCCTGGAGGAGTTCTTTGAGGTGGGTCTCCAAGGGGAGAGCGGGGATTCCCAGAGCCTTGGCTGAAGCCGCATCAATCAGATTGCGGTCTGAACCTGAATCAATCAATACTTGAACCAGGTGGGTTTGTTGCTTGTGAATGAGGAAGACGGGAAGCAGACATCATTCATCTGGGAATTTTCCTGGAGTCACACCTTCCAGTCCTCCCAGCTGGACTCCTCCTTACAGGACAGTTCTTAAGTTGATGACAAGATCTCCCACATTAGAAGCAGGCACCCTCCACTCGGCGTTCTTCATGGGGTTCTGTCCAGTCGAATGGGTCCCTCCTGAAGGTCAGTTCTTGGGGAGGGGGGTCGTGGGAGGTCTCTGGATGTTGAGAGTCTGGATGAACTTCGAAGGCGGAGACGTGAATCCACTCGGCAAGCTAGAGCTCTTGGAGTGACGAGGGAAGTTTGTGGGAGATTAGTGCGTCCTGGAGTGTCTCAGTCAGTCCTTCGAAAAAGTTACTCAGGGCCCAACCATTCCACCCATTGGAGAGAGCTAGGGTCTGGAACTCAATGGCGTAGTCATAGGCTGAGTGTGAGCCTTGGCGGAGCTTTAACAACTTGTGACCTGCCTCCCTGCCATGACATGAGCAATTGAACACCCTCCTCATCTCTTTAGAAAAATCTTTGTAGTTGGAGCAGCAGGGGTCATGAGCATCCCAGAGTGCAGTGCTCCATTCGCCAGTTTGTCCTGAGAGGAGAGTTATCACGTACGCGACCTTTGAGCGTTCAGTGGAAAACATGGAGGGCTGGCACCCAAATATCAGCGTGCACTGAGAGAGGAAGGAGCGACAAGTGCCTGGATCTCCTTTATAGGTGGAAGGGGCGAGGAGCTGTCGTTCCCGTTGCATGCAGGAGCCCCCACTTTGCAGTGGAGAGAGTTGGTGCCGTTGGAGCTGGGTTGTGACTTCAGCGAGGGTTAGCTTTGTGCGGAGCAGCTCCTGTTGGTGAGCTCCGAGAAGTTGATGAGATTCATATCGCTGGCTGGATTATTCTGTCACGGGGCGGAGCAGAATGAGGTGAATCCAGGCGCAGATGAACGACAGCAATGTTAAACAGGAGCGTCGTCGGAATGTGAAAGCAAAGGTCAAATACCAGGAGATCAGTCAGCGTAGCGTCTAAGCCAAATCGTAAATCGGGAGCCGTAGTCAAAAGAGGAAGCGTTAAATCGGTAATCGGAAAATCAAGCAGCGAAGCGACAATCCAAAAAACATAAACAAAAAGCCATGGTCAAAAGCAAGGAAGCACGAGATCAAAACCAGGAGGTCAAAAAGAGCGAGGCAAACAAACCCAAGACAAGAGACAAAAAGCGAGAATCAAGAAACAAAGCAAACTTGGCAACGTGAACACGTGAAAAAGAAAACGCAAGAAAATCGAGGTATGTAACACACAAGACAATCCAGCGATTTAAGCAGCGTGCAGAGCGTGCTTAAATCGCTGGAGTAATCAGCGGAGAATAGGAAACAGGTGCGCAGGAGGGTCGGAAACGGGATCGTGGAAAAAAACACGACAGGTAAAGTAAGAGAAACAAAGGCACATGTCTGAAAAAATTCAGACAGAACATGAATCATGACAGAATGGGGCCATGTATCGTGAGAGTTTGAGTGAAAACCTCCTTCGATCAGCAAGGGCATAGAAGATGAAACGTGGCTGGGTCTTTTAACATGACAGTGATCCCAAACACACCTCCCGGGCAATGACGGAGTGGCTTCGTATAAAGCATTTCAAGGTCCTTGAGTGGCCTAGCCAGTCTCCAGAACTCAACCTCATAGAAAATCTTTGGAGGGAGTTGAAAGTCTGTGTTGCCCAGTGACAGCCCCAAAACATTCCTGCTCTAAAGGAGATCTGCATGGAGGAAGGGGCCAAAATGCCGATAACAGTGTGTGAAAACCTTGTAAAACCTTACAGAAAAAGTTTGACCTCTGTCACTGCCACAAAGGGTATAAAACAAATTGTTGAGATTAAATTTTGTTATTGACCAAATGCTTATTTTTCACCATAATGAGAAAAATTATTCTTTAAACATCCTACAATATTATTATTTTTTCTTTGTTGTGTGTGTGTGTGTGTGTGTGTGTGTGTGTGTGTGTGTGTGTGTGTGTGTGTGTGTGTGTGTGTGTTCAGTATACACACACACATTATTCCTCGACCTGCCTGGCTCAGCTTTTTGCTGCTGTATTTTGTGACCTTTGCTAGGAGCCAGAAATGAAAAGCACACAAAAAAGGCAGAAGAGCTGTATGATGTGCTAGGTGGTGAGCGTTCCATAGTAGTCCGCAGTGGAAATACTTAGGTTTCTCGTGCCATCTTGTCGAGAAGCTATAATCATAGGGTCTGAGCTATTTGACCCATCCACAACACCCTTCCCCAGGGTTTCACAAACAGGTGAATTTAAAGGAGGTATTCTCAAAGAGGTAGGGCCAAAAACTGGTACCCTCCGCCCCACAAATATCCTAGGAATGTGTGATCAATCTTCTCCCTGCAGCCAATTTGGCTACCTTCTTCCCATTTTCCAGAGCAAGGCCCAGAGCCTCACCCAGAACAGTGGGTCTAGGAGTTCCCCAAGAACCACCCACTGAAGGTTGAAGGCAAGAAAGTACATCAGTATATCGGGCCATTGAAGATACAACAAAGATTTAATTTGTTCACATGCAGCGTGAAGGCAGGTGCGGACAGAAGTGCTGAAGAGAAGTGCTCTAATTCCTAAAGCGCATACCTGAGGTCCGTTTTGCAATAAATCCGCCTAGACAAAGTCGTGGTCGTGAAGCAGAAACGGGAGATCAAAGCCGGGAGTTCAATCAGCGTACGAACAGGTTTAATCCGTGAGGCGAGAAGCGTGAAAAAGGGGAAGAAGTCTGCAATGTGAAGGCGAGAACATAACTTGACGTGAAGCACGAGAAAACTGGGCTAAGAGCATGCAATAATTCGGCAGAGAATGGTTGCTTGAAGATGAGTTTAAATAGGCATAGGTACTAAACTGAGATAGGAGAACAGGTGTGGAGAAAGCGGAGATTGAGGCGGCAAAAGGGAAAGAGTGGAGTGGAGTGTGGCTTGGAGCAGCAGGTGAGCATGGATTGTCTGGAGACGTGAGCATGACCTGGCGTGCCGTGACACAAACGAGGAACATTAATCGGTCCCAGGCAGAAACATACTATTTTCTGGTCTGGCTGTCCACTAAGGACCTCTCTGAAGATGAAAGCTAAATAGTATGTCCTGTGGCCTTTAAAAATAAATAGAAGAAATATAGTTACAAGCAACGATGAGCAGAACAAAGCACATATGCCATCGTTACTTATTCGCATCTCACAACCTATGTGCTTTTTCAGCATGCTAAAACCTCTTGAACAAATATGATGTAAGTTTAAGACATCGTCATGGACGTGTCTTTCTAGTGTGCGATTGCTAGTAGTCACTCAATGTCGGCCGGATTTGTTTCCAACTGTAATGGCACAGGAGATTGAGCAGGTCATTGTTTGTGTAGAATGACTAGGATGTGTGTGTGTGTGTGTGTGTGTGTGTGTGTGTGTGTGTGTGTGTGTGTGTGTGTGTGTGTGTGTGTGTGTATGGGTGTGTGTGGGTGTGTCTGTGTGTCTAATTTGCAAAAGGGCCCAGATGTTTAAAATATATATATAAATAAAATAGAAATAAATAATAATTATACTTCTGCAATCACCCCAACCTCTCATCAACCCGCATCATGGATGAATCCTCCACGTGTACATTCAGGCTAGGATCACTTGTGGGTGTTTGTGAGTAACTTAATATACCTCGATATTGATGTCCAACTTAAAGGGCCTGCTTAATTTGGAAGCATTGAAGTTTAGTTTAAAACTAAAACTTTTAAAATAAAAAGAAGAAATATAGTTTGCAAGCACTGATAAGTATGACTAAACACCAGTGCCACTGGATCCCTTTTGAGAATGCTAGGTCCCCTAAAGACGCCCCAGTCACAGATGTCATGAAATATGGCATAAGTTTAAGGCATCATGGCTTTACGTACCTTTCTATGTGTAATCACTTGTGATTGCTTGATGGCGACTATAATGGCGCAGGTGCTTGGGCCGGTCTTCGTTTATGTTAGATGGTGTGTGTGAGTTGTGTGTGTAAGTGTGTGTGTCTAGGATGTGTACTGTATGTGTTGCATAAGTGGTTGGGTGAGTCTGTGTTTGTGTATAGTGTGTGCCGTGTGTGTGTGTTTGTGTAGTGTGTGTGTGTTGTAAGTGTGTGTAAGCTCGATAGTTGTGTTTGTTTCTGTGTTCGTGTATGTGTATTTGTTGTGTATGTGTAAGTGTGTGTGTGTGTGTGTGTGTGTGTGTGTGTGTGTGTGTGTGTGTGTGTGTGTGTGTGTGTGTGTGTGTGTGAATGATGTATTCCTGCTAGGTGCCCTCCTTGTGGCACAGAAATAAAAAGCTCACAGAGGAGGGGGAGGTCACGTGACCCGAAGCAGGATGGCAGCTTAGGACTTTTGCTCCGCATCGAAACTCCGTATTTTTCTTATTACACCCAAATTTTTATGCATTTTGTGATTATTTAACAACATATTTAGAAATGGAAAGTGGAGGGGATAAGGACTTTCCTATTTTTACAGCGACAAGATCAAAAAAAGGAAAGAAAAGAAGAAAAACCCCATCGCGCGTGATGGAGACGGGGAGGTGGCCAGCGCTAATTTACAGCCGGACACCTCGCTAAATTTAAACGAAATTAGGGCTGTTGGTGCTCGTTTAGACGGTATTGAGGGACAGCTGGGGAAAATATCTACCTCAATGACAGTTCTTGAGAACTCTTTTGCTGCCCTCGCCGTGCGAGTTACTGACAGTGAAACCCGGCTAAGCTCAGCTGAGCAGCGGATTTCTGCAGTAGAGGACTCGGGGAGCGCACGCGGCACTCAGATGGTCGATTTGCGCGCGGCCGTGGAAAGACTCCAAGCCAAAGTGGATGACTTGGAGAACCGTGCTCGCCACAAAAATGTAAGGATTGTCGGGCTCCCTAAGAAAGCGGAGGGCAACGAGCCTCTGACGGCATTTCTTCAAAAAATGTTGCCAGTGTGGTTACAGCTGCCCGCTGATTTCCCTGCTATAGAGATGGAGAGCGCGCACAGGGCCCCGCTTCCATCCCAGTCTACGCCGAGCGCACCGCTGAGGAGTGTTATTGTGCGTTTCCTACGTTTCACGGTAAAGGAGGCAGTTTTGCAAGCAGCTAAGAAAAGTAAAGTTAGTTATAAAGGTGCCACATTACGCTTCTTTCCGGATTTATCTGCGGAGATTGTGCGGAGGCGGCGGGCGTTTGGAGCGGTGTGCAAGACGATGGTGGAACGAGGTGTTTACCGGGATTTTGCGTATCCAGCTAAACTCCGTTGTTTACATAACGGAAAGATTATTTTATTTGATACTGTTGAATCAGCCACTAAATTCCTGGAAGTTCCGGATAAGTGAGCTTCTCTGATTAATCAGCGTTGACTTTACAGTTTTTGTGGTGTTTTTCTTCCGTTTAACAATTTAAGGGTGTTTTTTTTCCTATTGTGCTTAATTGTGAATAAATGGCTTTTTAAAGGTGATGCAGCTATCCGGTGAAATTTGGTTTGCACGCACGAGGCCCGTTCAGGCTGTATATTTTATGCCGGATCAGCATAAACGTTGATTTTTCTTGTTCATCACCTGCCATTTATTTATTTATTATACATTGTTTTTCATGTCTTATTTTAATGTCTTATATTTTATTTATTTTATTTTATTTATTTTATTTTATTTTTTTATATTATTACAGTGGACTTAAAGGTTTTTTTTTTTATAAGGAGTTTTGAGGCGGTCTTCTCTGGCTGCCGTTTCTCAGGTCGGTCAATGGAGGAGTTGGGGGAAGGTGTGTGTGACGAGTTGTTGTTTGTGTTATTTGAGCCCTATCGTTTGGGGATAGGGAGAGGGGGGAGGGCTTGTGGGGGGTTTTGTTTGTGTTTAGCAGAGCTGATCGTTCAGATGTATGTTTACTTCACTTCTGTCCACTTACAGCATCCAAATACTTTGCACTGCACTAACATATGTCTAATCTGACTAGGGTGGTCACATGGAACGTGAAGGCATGGGCAATGTAGTCAAAAGAAAGAAAATTTTAACATTCCTGAAGAAAGAAAATGTAACTATTGCACTTCTACAAGAGACTCATTTGTCAGATAGGGAACATTTATAGCTAAAATAGAGATTGGATTGGTCAGGTATATTTCAGCTCTTTTTCATCAAACAAACAGGGAGTTGCTATTTTGATTCATAAAAACTTTCCTTTTATCTTAGAGCAGACCGAACAGAATCCTGATGGCAGATTTATTCTGATTACTGGTCACATCTTAGGGAAACCCTTAACTGTTTTAAATGTGTATGCCCCGAATGAGGACAGTCCTGACTTTATATCAAAGATGATCCTGTTGTTTAATCATCATTGTAATGGTCTGGGGATTATAGCTGGGGATTTTAATTGTGTCATGGATAACAAGTTGGACAGGTCATCTTCTATAAAATCATCCTCCAGTTCTTCACAAACTCTTCAAAATATGTGTCGTGCTTCAGGCCTGGTAGATATATGAAGAGAACTACATCCAGCTGTCAAAGACTATACCTTCTACTCTCCTCCCCCGATTATTCCAGATTAGACTATTTATTCTTGCCTTCCAGGTACATTAATTGTGTAAGATCTTGCGAAATAGGTCCAATGGTTCTTTCTGATCATAATCCTGTTTATTTAGGTTTGACAGAATTTTCAACACCTAAATCATCCTATTGGAAATTTAATAGTACTCTCCTTAATGACAATTCGTTTTGCCAGTTCCTTAAAGAAAAAATATCCCAATATTGGCAGTATAATGAATTTTGTCCAGTAAATAGTGCCACCAAATGGGATGCAGCCAAGGCCACCTTAAGAGGCCACATCATCTCTTTTACTACTTGGCATAAAAAACAAAAGGCTGAGAAGAGGAAAAAGTTAGAAGAAGAGGTTAAAAGACTGGAACAGCTTCATAAAATTTCACCTGCACAAAACAATTGGAATCTTCTAACCGGTGCCAGATCTAAATTAAACCTGGACTATTCAGAACATGTACAAAAATTTATAACATTTAGTAGGCAAAGGTTTTATCAATATGGAAATAAACCTAGTCATCTTTTAGCATATCAACTCAACTGTGAACGAGCTGAAAGATCCATTAATGCTATCAAAACTACTGAGGGAGTAATTTCATATGATCCGGTTAAAATTAACTCCAGTTTCAAAGATTTTTATGAGAATCTGTACACTTCCTTATGTGCATCCAAAGACCCTCCCATTTTTTTGGATAAGATATCGTTACCTTCTATCTTAGAGGAGGACCAGGCTTTTCTTAACACTCCTCTTACAAAGGAAGAAATTTTTGCGGCTATTCAATCTATGCCTAGTGGGAAGGCGCCAGGGTTGGATGGCTTTCCTCTGGAATTTTATAAAAAATTTTGGCACGAACTCTCTTCTATTTTTATGCCTGTAGTAGATAACCTTTTGGAGGACAGTCTTATTCCAGGTTCCTGGAAGACTGCCTCTATTAGTTTGATTCTTAAAAAAGGGAAGAACTCATTGGACTGTGCCTCATATCGTCCAATCAGCTTACTTAATGTAGATTTTAAAATTGTGGCCAAGGCCTTGGCTCGTCGTCTGGAGAGAATTTTGCCTAAGATCATTAAACCTGATCAGACTGGATTTGTTAAATCTCGCTATGGTTCAGACAATGTACGTCGTCTCCTGAATATAATACATCAGTTGAATACAGATGGTGACCCGGCTGCTATAATATCTCTAGATGCAGAAAAAGCGTTTGATAGGGTCGAGTGGAGGTTTTTGTTTAAAATATTTAAAATAATTCAATTTGGGCTCTAACTATATTAGACTAGTTAAACTTCTTTACTCTGATCCAACAGCTGTGGTTAATACTAATGGTTTATTATCAGGGAAATTTTCAATTCATAGAGGCTGCCGTCAGGGATGCCCCCTGTTGCCACTCCTGTTTGCCCTGTTCATCGAACCCTTGGCAGAAGCTATTCGCATGCATAGACGTGGAGGCAGGTGGGATGGAACACCGCATATCATTATATGCAGATGACGTCCTTCTTTACCTGAGGCAGCCACAGTCATCAATTCCTTGTGTGTTAGAGATAATCAATCAGTATAACCAGTGTAGTGGATACAAAATAAACTTAGGGAAATCCCAAGCCATGTTTTTAAATGCCCCACAGAATGTTAAATTACAGTGTCCCTTTCACATCATATTTGGGCATACACATAACCCCTGACCTAAAGGATTTGTTCTCCAAGAATTATTCACCCTTAACAACAAAACTTAAACAGGATATGGACAGGTGGACGTCTTTGCCAATTTCTTTTTTTGGAAGAATTAACACAATTAAAATGAATGTGCTTCCCCATTTACTTTATTTATTTCAGTGCATACCCTGTTATCTGAATTCTAACTTTTTTAAGGGTCTGAACACAGCCATTAGTAAGTTTATATGGAACAATAAAAAACCCAGGATTAGATTCGCTTCTCTTCTCAAGCCGAAGGAGTGTGGAGGCGGATCTTTGCCCAACATACAAATTTACTATTGGGCTGCTCAGATCAAACAAATGCTTAGATGGTTTACAGATGATACAGGCTCCTTGTCGGTCACTATAGAATCTTTTGCATGTGCTCCGAGAACACTAACATCTCTTCCATTTATTAATAATTTTAAGGAGATCCGGCCGGTAGTTGAACATTTCTTATTATTAAATACCCTTTTGGCTTGGGAAGATGTCAAAAAATATCTCCACCTCCCCAGGAATTTAACCATGCAATCCCCAATCATTTTAAACCCAGACTTTCCTGCTTCGTTAGCTAATATTGGCCTTCGGACCTTGGTGGAGAAAAGTGTTTTTACTTTAGCCAGCTTATTTATAGATAATGTTGTCAAATCTTTCGAGACACTTAGAATGGATTATCAACTTCCTAGAACAGATTTTTTCAAATTTCTCCAGCTACGTCATTTTATTCAATCTGAAATGAGACAGGGCAAAATTTGTTTTGAAATTTCTAATATTGAAAATCGTCTCTTGCTTCCAGGGGCGTTGAAGGGTCAGATTTCTTATCTGTATGGATCCCTTTTATCAGAAACCTCCTCACCTTTGAGTCCTTTAAGAAAAGTTTGGGAAAAGGATATGGGCCAATCATTCACTGATGATGAATGGCTCTCTATATGTGAGGAGGTTTTTCACAAATCCACTTCTATTTCTGTGCATGAACAAAACTTCAAATTCATATATAGAACATATCTCACCCCTGTACGTCTACACAAAATGTATCCAAATGTATCTCAGCTGTGTTTTAAATGTAAATCAGAAACAGGAACATTGATGCATTTATTCTGGGAGTGTAAGAAAATTAAAACTTTTTGGTATGAAGTGCATGATGTGGTTGAGAAACTACTGGTTAGAAAATTCACTATGTCTCCAACTATATACCTGTTAAATTGTAAAATATCACTAGATCTTCCTTCTGATTTAAATTGTTTATTAAATTTCATTACTTACCTGGCAAAGAAATGTATATTAATCTTATGGTCATCATCTCATGTACCAACTTTAAAGATGTGTTTGGCACAAGTGGGTAATCTTCTTCCATTGGAAAAACTTACTTACGATTTACAGAACAAATCTGATCTATTCTGGCGGATATGGGCCCCTTTGTGGGATCTACTTGAACAATCATGACTCTTTCTTTTATGTTTTCTTTTACTGGACGGTTTTGCCCTTGTTTTCCATGTTCACTCTCATATTAACAGATTATTGTTTGTTTATAAATG
>JAAGKR010012197.1:0-17105 GCA_011419295.1 Clarias macrocephalus
TGCGTGCTACTGCCGCGCCGCCATCTTCAGACAGTTAAGTGCAGATTAATTTGTTTTATTTTTACTTTATATGTTGTATTAATAATTTTTATGTATTTATTGTTTGGGCTGTAGAACAAATAATTTGAGTTTTCATTATTTCTTATGGCAAAATTAAATTTGGTTTACGAGTATTTTGGAACACGAGCCTGCTTCCGGAACGAATTATGCTTGTAATCCAAGGTTCCTTTACTAAAGCATTCGCTAGTTATCAAGTTGATATACAGGTCAATCGTGAATTACACTCAAAGTATCATCTCCAACTATGAAGTCTGATTTCATTTGCTAGGGGAATAAAATTTAGGCAGAGACGTCCGCACTGTCTTGTTAATTCATCTAAAACCCCCTACAGTATTTGCCAACAGCGACCCACTTTAATTTCATAAATTCACACATATCGTGAATGAAAGCTGAGAAGAGATTCAGCAGAATCTTCTGACACCGTGCTTGCTGTGAAGGACTATATTCAACAAGAATATAGAGTATAAGAATTGTATTTCTAATAAGATAATTAATTAAATTATAAAATTATATCAAATAAAGTCTTTATCTAAAAGCCAGACCAAATTTCTCATTCACTGCTGAAGTGGTTAAATATACTTATACTGTAGATACGTAGGTTATATTTTAAAAGTGCAAAACAAACTGCATGTAATGTAAAATATGAATAAAACAGTATTAGACACATGTATATGATATGGTAGTATATACAATGAAAAAGCTATTTACACATGAGTGCTCAAATGTAAAGTAACGCAATTATTAATTTATTGTTTATATTTAACTTCATTCTGTCGTTTAAGTTACATGCAAAAATAACGTGTCTGCCAGCCCACTATTATTATCTGTTCGAATTTAAAGATGCACACGCGTGGGCAAAAAGACGAAGTACAACAAAAAATACAAAAGTTTATAATCTTTATTAAAAGTTAGCCTAAAACAATATCGTCTCCAATGCTGAAGCAAACATTATTTTGTTTTGTTTTAGTCTTCTCGCTGAATACAACGCGCTCCGAGGTGAACACCCGCAGATCCTTACCGTAATCCCTCTTCTCACCTTTCATTCACAATAGGTGTGAAGTTATCAAACCGGTTTCACTGGTGGGGGAATTGGCAGAATTGAGGGGTTTAGAAAGAATTAACAAGACCGAGCAGACGTCTCTGCCTAAAATCTATTTCACCAGCAAAACATAAACATAAATAGAAACAAATAAAATGTTTAATGGTATCAACTAAATCAAACTTAATCTTTGGATTTGATACTTTGAGTGTAATTCATAAATTTACTGAATATATTCACATTGAAGTAAAGCTCATCACGTCTACTTTCCTTGTTTTAATCTGTAATATTTAAGTGAAATACATTTTGCGTATATGCTTAAATATTCCTTTTGTGAAAGTGAAAGTATGAGCCGCGGGTTCACGCACGCCAATGAACACCTTTATTTAAGTCATAAATCCACAATCACATTCCAGCTATTATTTCCAGCCGTGGTCAAATAATGGATGAAATAATTATTCAATGCTGGACATAAACAGCAAAAAAACATGATTATTATTTTTATAAAAAGCCTGACGTCTTGTGCCGTCTTGCCTTTACTCTCGCGTTTCTGTTCATGTCTTCTGTTTAGTTTCTCTGGTTACGACCTCGCTTTGTTTCTCGTTTTCGTCTCTGCCTTCGAGCTTCGGATATAACGCTATTGGAACTAACGGCTTTTGAACTACGCTTGCTTTTGACCACGAATCTGATCTTCCTGATCTCTCTCTCTCTCTCTGCTATTGGATCTGCGTGTTTCCCTCCTAGTGGCGATCGTGACAGCATCAAGACAATAATCTGAGATCAATTCATTAACACTAAGTGATTTAGGCGCAAGGGATCTGATGTTGAAAAGTCCAAACTTTAAAGGTAGATTTCGATTACTTATTTGGCTTTTTTCTGGTTTTCTGGTAATCAGATTATTTCGGGCGAATTTAACAAATTTATTATTTTTTCTCACTATTTGGGGAACAGACACAGTTTCTATAGGACAAGCTATGTGTGCGCGTATCAGTATGGTGAGTTGTAATGTGGCTATTATGTTTGGACTCGAAGGTATAACTTACCGCCAGTCCAATGTTTCGTAGTTCCTGGAGAAAGGACTGCTGCTCCAGTTCTTCGAGGGTGCAGGCCATCAATTTGTTAGAGCCTAGGACGCTCCCAGAAAACATTCCAGTTATCAACAAAGGGTAATCTCTGTTGTTGACACCAAGATTGTAACCATTCATTAAAGGCAAATAATCTACTGAACCTCTGTTCCTTGCTGAAATGTGAGAAGCGGTCCGGATACGATGATCCTTGTCGTGGGTTGACCTTCTCCACCAGGCTCCTGAAGTCCTTCTTCAGGATCTCCGTCTGCCTCAGCCTGGTGTCGTTCGTGCCAGCATGAAGGATCACAGTTCCAAAGTTCTTCCTTAGGGCCGCAGGCACCTGTGCAGCGACATGAAGAACACGTACACCAGGTAAACAGCAATTGTGCGCCTTACCTTTAGTCGTTGTAGCACGGACGTGCCGGAAGATGAAGCTCCCGATGATCAGTGCGCCATGTACCGTCTCGTGAAGAGGAGCGAAGCAGTTTCGGGTCGAGATCTCAAAGATGGGTGGCAGCGGAGGGGGAGAGGTCCTCGCCCGGGTCCTGTCGCATGTCTTCCGCTGCTGCTGTATCCAGGCTCCGTGGTATCCCGGTGCCGGGGTGAAGGAAACCTGTGCGGGCTGCATCCATGTTGCATTGGAACTGGGCAGAGAAGCACGAGGAGTAGAGGTTGTCGGAGAATTTGTGTCACGCCGAGAATTTACCTGGGAGAGGTGAGAATCGGTCCGTGTCGATTCCAGCGCGGCTTTCCGCTGTCGTCCATCGCCCATCTCCAAATCCATCGAGTGCAGCTCCAATGTATCCTCACCTGCACTCAGAGGCAGAGACACAACCGACATAGTGTCTAAAAATGGAGATAATTGATGTAAAAAGTGTAGGAAAACTTGTGATAGCCGGGCTAACGGAAGCGGTGTACTTCAAAACAATTAAAACTTAGCAATATAACAGGTGTTTCAAGTGAGTATATTATGAAATACTATAAAATACTTATCTGTTATATGTTCACTCTTCGTAAAGGGACGAAAAAGTTGAAAAATTGGTCAATCTGCTCGGAAAAAAGCAGCGTACAGAACTTCACATAATGTAAATACAGTAGATTGCCTGTTAGAAATACCTCAAATTAAATTAATCCACTGTTTAAACCACTGCAGAGAAAGTAGGCCAGCAGTAGTTTTCAGAAAACCTTTCTGAGGTGTGGCTATGTTGAGCGGGTACATGAGCTCAGAGTGCCTGAGGATTGTCTGGAGCTCAAATTTTCAAAAACGTTGTGTTTTGAAACCAGCGAAAATTGCAGCACTTCTAGATAAAACATAATATACCTGTCAATAAATAAAAATTTATATTTAGACCAATACGTGAAATATATATTTCACTTAAATATTACAGATTCAAAGAAAGACACGCTGAGTGTCAGTTCATTGTGATGCAGACAACAGGTCTAGGGAGGAAACAGAGACATTTCTTTTTCTGTTTTTTGCATTGGGTTTAATCATATAGCACTTTTAGTATCCATAGCAAAAGCAACCCAACAGTGTGATTAAAGTACCCGAAATAACCCAGAATTTTGACTTAGCATTAACAACCCAACGATGTGTTTACAGAAACCCAGCATTTTTTAGAGTGTACTACTACTACTACTACTACTACTAATAATAATAATAATGAATGGAGAAAGCACAGTCAAAGCCCAGGGGACTGCGTGCTGTATATATATTTTTGTGTTTGTTGCATATGGGGGAGTATGTCTGCAGTTTTATCAATAAATCTGCTCTTATCTGCATCTCATTTTCACTTTGCAGAAGGCACTGTTTATTGTTTAGTGTATATTTAAAGTGCTTATACAGAGTAAAACAGTTTTAGGCTAACTTATCATACACTTTTGTATTCTTTGTTGTACACACGCGCAGGTGTGTTACAATAATAATAATAATAAAAAATTCACAGCACTACTTCTACTACTACTACTACTAATAATAATAATAATAATGGAGAATGCATAGCCAAAGAAGAATCATCATTGAAGGAGAGAAGAAAATTAAGAATAAATACATATCAGTATTTGAGCTCGACACGTTTATGAGCGCCTTCGCTTGCTGTCAACAGGTGCCAAAGAAAGATTAACACATTTTCGGGTTCAATAGACACATAATACCTCAGATTGAAACAATACTGCCCCTTACAGGTAATGAACGTCATTTTCACAGCTTCCCGTGCGCTGTCGCGGCAGCTCGTGAGATCCCTTTTCTTGTTCAGAGCAAACTTAAGTTAAAAACTCCACACCTCCAAACTTACTGTACATACATGTAGGTAGTAGGTAGTCAAAGGGGATGTTTATTACCGCTGTGCTCTCTGTCGCGGCAAAACGGCAAAATAAATCAGTTGCTTTTTGTGTAATCCATGAAACGACCGTCAGGTGTCGCAAAGTAAATATGATTTGTGCTTAAGTCATGAAAAGGTTATATGTTGTTTTGAAGAATTACTAGTGATGGTAATTTCCACATCTAAGTACTTTATACAAAAAACATGAAAAATCAGAACCAGAGCTATTGACATTTACTGTACCATAATGAGTTTTTAAAAAATGGTTAAATGTTGTGTAGACAGACGATCAAGTTCACTAGCTAACAATTTTATTTGTACAAAGACTCAACTGTTATACAGTGAAACATTGGATTATGAACAAAATTTGTTCCGTAAACGGGCTCGTATTTCAAAACACTCGTAAACCCAAACGTATTTTCCCATAAGAAATAATGGAAATTCAAATGATTTGTTCCAGAGCCAAAAAAAAAAAAAATGTAATACTTAAACATAATTAATACAAAATATAAAGTTAAAATAAAACAAATTAACGTGCACTTTAGCTTTAGAAAAAAAGTCTAAACAAATCTTGACAGATAAGTGTTTCCATTTGTGTGCGCAGATGTATGTATGTATGTGTGTGTGTGTGTGTGTGTGTGTGTGTGTGTGTGTGTGTGTGCGCAGCCCCTCTCCTCTCCCTCTTCTCTCCTCTTCTTCTACCCTTCCTCCACTTTTATGAGTTTCACATGCGCACGGACTCAACGGAAACATTGTTTTATCGGAAAAAGAAACAAGAAATCTCTCAAACGACATTCGATTGATCGACACACTAATGGAATCACTGCTGCAAAATAAAAATAAAACAAATTAACCTGCACTTTACCTTTGAAAAGAATCGCGACAGACCAGTGTTTCTGTGTAGAGCAGAGAGTGTGTGTGTGTGTGTGAAGGCGAGAGAAAGGTGGGGTGTGTGTGTGAATGGGTACGGTGTCCAGTGCTGATACAGAGAGAGAAAATGGATCTTTAACCTTTCTAATGAGACTTGCTTTTGCTTTACATGCCCGCACACATGTTTGTTATAATAAACAATACATGTGCGCTGTACACACACACAAGCATACAAACACAAAATAAAAGATGTTTTACACATACACACACACATGGTCACAGTGTTACAGTAAACAATACACATGTGCACAGATGTTGATTATACCAGTAAGAGACGAGCACTAAGACCCAGCAGGGGAGATGATTACCCACAATTCTATAGCGTGAGATAAAGAAAGACCATTGGCTCGATTGTGATCATGTGACACTTGGCGTCAAAACAAGAAGCGGATGCGTGATACATGATACTCGGTACTCGTGAACTAAGACTTGCTCATTTTTCAAGTCAAAATTTTTTATGGTCTTGTGGAACACTCGCAGACCGCGTTACTCCGCGTAATCCGAGGTTCCACTGTAATACTACTACAATAAGAATATATTCATAGTTAATGTATTTGTAACACAGTAAAAAACAAATGTAATGTTCTCATAATACATTAAATATATATTTTAATTTGATTAATTACATAAACCGGCATATACTTTCAATATACTAAGTAAAGTTGTTCCACTTTAGTACACAAAAGTACACTTTATACACTTAAAATTGTGCTTTTGTGTAATGTAATTACAACTTAAATGCACAAAATTAGTTTTTTTCCCAAATAGCAAACTTGAAATACAGTAGTCATTAGCTTGACTGCAAGTACAATTAATTATGCTTGGCATGCAGGGATTTAATATACTTAGTTTAGCAGGTACATTATCATATACTTTACCTTTTTTCACATAGGCAGTTAACCAGATCTGGATGTCTTTTTACTGTGAAAGGTGTCACAGCCCTTGGCTTCTGAATACAAGGCAGAGAGTCTCTAACGGGTGCAATTGATTTTATTGTTCCGCAACCAGCATAAGCACCGTGAAAACTACAAAATAAACACAAACGATAATTTGATATACATAAATTAAAATTTCCTCTTAAAGGATACACAAAACAAAATTCCAGAAACAGTCAATGTAGAAATTTTGCATTTCTCAAACATGGAACCAAAATACACACCTCAGTCCGCTCACCAAGGGTGAAAACTTTTACTTGCTGCTTTCTGATGTAGCTTTAAAGTCTCTGGGCTAAACAGCAAACAAGTGTGAACATGAAATGAAGCAACTTAAAATTTTACAGTGCGCAGCACTAGAATTACACAAACAGAATTTACTTACATATGTGCTGAGCTTCTTGAACAAAGGAAATCTGAACAAGGCAACTGTTGATGGGTTATACAGGTTCCCGGGCTTACAAACACAAACCCTGTCACATGAATAACCTGACTGAAATAATTACCTCTAGTGACCTCTAGAGGCCACTTACACTCCCACCAAATCATGTTATGATAAATGAGTTCTGCAGGAATAAACAAAGTTACTCATGCATGATTTCTCAATTATAACAAAGATATGGGTATATACAGTAGGTACCAAATATGAATGAGTTCACCTTTAATCTGTTAGACCAATATGTCTGATATAAATATGTCTATAGGAATGACAGACTATTATTCATCCTCAAGTAGGAGCACCAGCTTTTGGATCGGCCGCTCGATGATTGAGGGCTTAGAGCAATGGTTCTGTTTCTTTGTTAGTTTCCGCTCTCCAACTTGTACCTTTACCCGACGAACTAAGCCATCTGTATCTTCTGTAGTTTCAATGACTCGTCCTAGCTGCCACTGATTCCTCGGAAGTGTATCTTCCTTGATAATGACAATGTCTTTCACCTTCAAGTTGCGCCGGGGTACATGCCACTTTTGCCTTAGGAACGTGTTTAGGAGGTATTCTTTCTTCCACCAGCTCCAGAGCTGTTCAGTTAAATATTGTACTCTGCGCCACCTTTTTGCAGCGTACAAATCTTCCTTTACAAACCTTCCGGGAGGTGGTAAGGCCACCTTAGATTTCATCAGAATAAGGTGGTTTGGCGTCAGGGGCTCTGGTGCTAAGGGGTCATTGATTCCATCAACATTTAATGTGCGACTGTTGACAATGGCCATCGCTTCGTAAAACAGAGTTCTAAGAGAAGCATCATCCAGTCTACCTGAACACTAAGCAATTGTTACATTTAGCACATTGCGAATGGTCCGAATTTGCCGCTCCCACACACCGCCTGCATGACTCGCTGAAGGAGTGTTGAAAATGAACTCACATTGTTTATCCACCAGAAAGACTTTCAAAGCCTCTGTACATTGCTTGAGAGCTTCTTTGAACTCATTCTTTGCACCCACAAAGTTTGTGCCCTGATCACAGCGAAGCTGGCAGACAGCTCCTCTAAGGCTAATAAAACACCTTAAAGTGTTAATGAAGGCATCCGTGGACACGTCTTCGAGCATTTCAAGATGGACTGCTCAAGATGACAAACACGTGAATATGAGTCCATATCTCTTGCACTCTTTGCGACCTCGCTTAGTGACAAATGGGCCGAAACAGTTCATTCCACAGAACATAAAAGGAGCCGAAACTTCACAGCGTTCTCTGGGGAGGTCGGACATTTGTTGCTCCTCAACTGGTCGTCTGAGCTTACGGCATTGCACACATCTATGTATTAATTTGGCGACTGATTTACTAGCACCAATGGCCCAAAATCCATTGGCCCGGAGCTCCATTAAGGTCTGGCTCCGACCCTGGTGATAGATCTGGGCATGATAATGAGACAAAATCAGTTTGGTAATGTGGCTATCCTTTGGGAGTATAATGGGGTGCTTTAGTTCTTGACTGAGTGTTGCTCTCTTTATTCTTCCGCCAACACGAAGAAGTCTCCCGACCAGAATAGGGTCAAGACAGTGCAGTGGACTTGAACTTGGAATGATGTCTCTGTGAGTGCGCCTTTGAAGTGCCTTTAGCTCTTGGGGAAATGCTTGCTGCTGGACTAGCTGAATCACCTCCTCAGCCGCTCTTCTACGTTCCTCGACAGTCACAATTTCATCAAGATATTTTAGTTTAGACCCTAGTCTTTTGATTCCGGCAACCACCTTAACAAGCATCGACCAGGTGGAAAACCGACTCGGCTTAAAATGTCGTTCCAGTCACTAACTTGACTTGTAAGCACTTGAACCAATTTAACCTCCGGATCCCCTGTGAGCAGCTCAGTTGAAGGCTTAGGCATAGGGAGCATTTCTGTTTCCCATAGAAACTTGGGCCCTGCCAACCAGCTAGCTGAAGAGATGTCTGCTGCATGAAGACCTCTTGAGGCATGATCAGCTGGGTTTTGTGCTGTATCTACATAGTTCCATTGATCTGGGTCTGTAATTTCTCTTATCAGTTGAACCCGGTTCGCCACAAACACATGGAACCTTCGCGCATCATTGTTGATGTACGCAAGTACTACTTGTGAGTCGGTCCAATAAAATTCTAGGTGAATTTTCTTGGTGAATTACTCATCCTGGCTGCCGTGACTGCGGCTGATAGTTCCAATCTTGGGATGCTAGTGATCTTCGTTGGTGCAACCCTCGCCTTAGCCATTACAAAACTGCAATGAATCTCGTCGTTGTCATTTTTGTATCTGAGATAGGAACATGAACCATACCCCACATTACTGGCATCCGAGAAAGGGTGTAGTTCCACCCTAACAATTTTACCAAAGTTTTGAGGATGGTAACATCGGGGTATGGCAATTTCCCTTAACCTCTGTAAACCATTCTTCCACTCCTCCCACCGTGAATGCAATGTGTCAGGAATGGGATCATCCCATCCCATACCTCTGCGACATAGCTCCTGTAGGATACGTTTTCCTCTTAGGGTGAATGGAGCTATGAACATGAGTGGGTCATACAGAGACGCCACGAATGACAAAAGACCACGCCGTGTTGGTGGGTGGTCCTTTGCATCAACATTGAAGCTGAAGGTGTCATTTTCTGATGACCACTGAATGCCAAGTATGTGTTCTGCTGAGGTTGCATCAAGGTTAAGGTTGAGAGGATCAGTGGTTACTGCTCTTTCTGAGGAGGCTACACAGGAGAGGACCTCCATTTGGTTTGAGTTGAACTTGTGCAGACGTAGACCTGCACTTTTGCACAATTCTTGTGCTTCAACAATTGGTTCCTTAGCTTCTTTGACTGTTGCAACGCTAGTTAACCCATCGTCCACATAGAAGTTCTTCTCCACAAATACTGAAGCTGAAGAGTGGTCAACCTTGTATTTCTGTGCCAGATACTTAAGACAAAAGTTGGCACATCCATGGGAGGATGCAGCTCCAAAAAGGTGAACTGTCATTCTATACTCCCGGGGTTCTGTTTCTAACAGTCCACCCTCCCACCAGAGGAACCTTAGGTAGTTGCGATCTTCGAGTGAGACACTGAACTGGTGGAACATCCTTTCGATGTCACAGATCACAGCCACTGCTTCCCTTCTAAAGCGACAAAGAACTCCTACCAATGAGTTAATTAAGTCAGGGCCCGTCAGTAATGTGTCGTTCAAAGAGATTCTACGGAACTTCGCAGAGCAATCAAACACTACTCTTAATTTGCCTGGCTTCTTGGGGTTGTACACCCCATGATGTAGGATATACCACACAGACTCTTGCTTAGAAAATGGAGGGGCTGACTCAGCATCACCTCTCCTGATAATTTCTTCCATGAAGGCTGTGTAATGGTCGAAATATTGTTTGTTGGCCATGAGTTTCCTTTTTAGGTGTTGCAACCGAATAATAGCCAGCTTCTTATTGTTTGGTAGAACTGGTGGACCAATGGCCTTGAAAGGGAGAGAAATCTCAAAATGGCCATCTGTTTTCTGCTTGATGTTATCATTAAGGAACTGTATGAAGCGCACGTCATCCTATGACACATACCTGTCCTCATAGCTTCTCTCATTGAAGTCCGATTCCAGAACTTTCAACACATTGTTGGCCACTGGCATTTCTTTAACTGCAACACGATGCACAAAGCTCTCGTTTCCATGTCTATCAAAGTGGGGATTGGCTGAGCCTATAATACTCCAGCCAAGCATTGTTCGTTGTGCAAAAGGTTTATTTTCTTTGCCCGTGATGACCTCCAAGGGAGCTAGTGCTGATAGGCAATCATAACCAATTAGCAGACCCACCTCACAATCATGGAGTGGATGTAACTTGTTTATTAAATGTTTTAGATGAGGCCACTGGAGGGCTGTACCTTTAGTAGGGATGTGAGACTTGTCGACTGGGATAAAGTCTCGTGTGTAAGTCTGCTGTAGTTGGATGTGAGTTTCAGAGTTGAGTCCCCGAACTTGTAAGCCACAGACAACCTTGCTTGGTATGACCGTGTTGACCGCTGTCATTGTCCTGAGTTTAAATTGTACTGGCTGAGTTTACAGTTTACATTACAGTGACCAAATCTTCCAAGATAAAAGTTGAGTCGCTTTATGTCGAGTAGGGCATAAGTGAAAATTTCTTTCTGGGGTTCTACTGTGGATGACACAAGAACTGGAACAATTCTAGAGGTGTCAGAAACATGCCGTGTCAATGCATGGGCCATAGTGTTGCGGATTTCCTTGCTTGTATGGTTGTCCGAGGCTATGGGATCTTTGCTTGTCGATTTAACAGGACTACTGTTTCTCTCTATGTGCAAGCATGTGGGATGACGTCGACCACATGTACTGCAGGTGTGTCGCCTTTTACAATCTTTTGTAATGTGCCCCTTTCTTAAGCACACAAAACACAGGTGATTATCATGAATTAAAGCTTTCTTTTCATCCATAGTCTTTACTGCAAAGGTTGGACACTTAACAACACCATGATTTTCATCTTTACAAACTAAACAAGGTGGCTTTGGCTTTTCCAGAGTTCCTGATGTGAAGTTTTTCATTTGAGTACTTGTGCTAAATGCCTTGGCTCTCCTTGGAAGTCTCTCATCTGTGTTTTTAACGTTCATCAGCAGAGGGGAGGCAATGGGGTTACAAGCTATGCGAGCTTCAGTTTGCATAAACTCTGTGAAATGCGCAAAACTTGGATAATCCCCAGATTGGTCTAGCTCCTCCACTACAATACGACTCCATCTGCGCATCATCCACTCAGGCAGTTTTTTAAGAAGCTTGTGATTTTCTTCACAATCATTTAAAATGCCCAAGCCCTTAACGTGAGGTATGGCTTCAACACAACCCTGAAGGAAATCTACAAACTCTCTTAATGCAATAGGGTCATTTGCAGCTATTTTTGGCCACTTCATGAGCTTGTCTCTGAAGGCCCTTTGGACAATGAATGGGCTGCCATACCCATCTTGTAAGACCGCCCAAGCACCCTGATATGCCTATTCTGAATTTAGAAACCCTTCTTAGAACTATTTATGGTAGAGTAGCTCTTGATCTCTTAAGATGTCAAATGTCCCAACCGATGAATTAGCTGAGCACATTTACCTTTATGTAGTTTTCTTGTATGTTCTTGTACCGTGTCTATGGTTAGTTTTACCCACTTATTCAGACAAAGTCTCTCACGGCAGCTCTGATATCCACATATTGGCGTGCATAACATCAGGTGATCTTGTATCCACTGAAGATGTCGGCATTGGTGGATGCCTCAGCGTCGAGTTTTCACTGTCACAGCCCTTGGCTTCTGAATACAAGGCAGAGAGTCTCTAACGGGTGCAATTGATTTTATTGTTCCGCAACCAGCATAAGCACCGTGAAAATTACAAAATAAACACAAACAATAATTTGATATACAAAAATTTTAATTTCCTCATAAAGGATATACAAAACAAAATTCCAGAAACAGTCAAGGTAGAAATTTTGCATCTCTCAAACATGGAACCAAAATACACACCTCACTCCGCTCACCAAGGGTGCAAACTTTTACTTGCTGCTTTCTGATGTAGCTTTAAAGTCTCTGGGCTAAACAGCAAACAAGTGTGAACATGAAATGAAGCAACTTAAAATTTTACAGTGCCCAGCACTAGAATTACACAAACAGAATTTACTTACATATGTGCTGAGCTTCTTGAACAAAGGAAATCTGAACAAGGCAACTGTTGATGGGTTATACAGGTTCCCGGGCTTACAAACACAAACCCTGTCACATGAATAACCTCACTGAAATAATTACCTCTAGTGACCTCTAGAGGCCACTTACAAAAGGAGTATGCGAAGGAAATCCACCAAGCACAGGTAGAAAATAATAACTTCCCACACACTACTGAGCAGCAGTCGAACACTCAATCCTGCACTCTAAAAACTGCTGGGTTAAAAAACAACCCAACCTTAAGCCAGCCGCTAGACAGAAATGTGCTGGGTTGTATCATTTAATCCAGAATTCTGGGTTGTTCATTTCACCCAACCAGTGGGTAAAATTGACACTCTAGCTGGGTTGAATGTTAAAGTGCTGGGTGATTTTATTTGACCCAACCAGTGGGTAAAATTAACTATTTAGTTAATTATTAGTGATTAACTAGTGTTGGCCTCAAAAATGTAACAGATGAGGACTCATGTCCATCAATCTGATATACAGTATTCTGGAGAAACTCCAGGTGAGAAGACACTGCTTTTTGTAAATAACATCAAAGACAAAAAGAACTTTATAACAAACATCAACAGCCTTCACCAAAGAGTCTGTCTCAATGGCATTGCTTCCAACACTGGGAAAGGTCTGGCAGGTCCCCCTGCTGAGTCAAAATAACAAAACCAGGCGGGTTGAATTTCTGCACACAACTTTAGTCAAGATTACTTAGCAATTTATCCTATAATAACATTTAAGATTACATTTATTAAATTTAGGATGTTATTTATGTGTTAAGGAAACGCACTTTATCATAACATACAGTATAGCAGACCATGGGCACAGAATATAAAAACATGAACTCCCAACAGTGCCATATCAAATATCCAAAAAGTTCACTATTCCATACTATTCCATTCACTATATGTTTCTCAATTCCAAGAATGCAAAGAACAGACTTGTCTTGAAAGTAAACACGCGAGGGTTTGAGGACACTGCAAGTGCAAGTGGAACTCAAAGTACAGGATGCGTCACACAGCCTCGATATTTTATACATTAGCTGTATTATACTTAATTACCTATTATACCTAACTATTATCTTTCTTACTCTTCTGCTCCCTACTCCTCTCTCTCTCTCTCCCTCTCCCTGCCACTCTGTTGAGCGATACATGTCACTCCTGAGCTGCCAGTGATCCAGACCCCCAAGATGTTTTTTAAGGAAACGATGTTTTATTATAACAGAAACAGGGAAATCAAACAAACAAATAGACTTTAATAATAAAACAAACCAAAACACGTATAAAGGCTACCGGAAACACGAACTAAACTCACAGACAGGTTAAATCAACAGATGCAAGACACCAAAATTAACCAAAACAAGCTATTTATAATAAAACTAACGATCAACTCGGTTCGGGTGAGCGCCCACGTCACCTGACCGAGTGTAAACTGGGAAATGAAGTACAAAACGGAACTTAAGAGAACTACAAACAAAAAAGGTCCCTCTAGGGGGTATCCCTGACAGAACTCCCCCTCAAAGGGCGCAACTCCGGGGCGCCATAGGAGGTCCCGGGCATCCTCCCCAGGGTCCAATGTCTGACCTCCTTACCCAGAGGCTGACTACTTTGGCCTCTGTGCAAGGTGGCAGGGCACGTGGGGCAGGCACCATTCCCCCCTGCTTTTGAGCCGGGACTAGGGTCAGCTTCCAGCACCCGAACAGCATTGCGTGTGCTGGCATCACGGATGCATGATGCCACAACCAGGCAAAAGAGGAAGCGTGCTGTCTCCTTTGCTCCTGGGCGGCAGAGGACACTCGCTGTCCTTTTCACAACAGATTGGCGGCGGAGGAAGAGGAAGCTCGCTGTCCTCGCCGATCCATGACGACGGCGGTGGAGGAAGAGGAAGCTTGCTGTCCACGGCGGCGCATGACGGCGGCGGCGGAGGAAGAGGAAGCTCGCTGTCCTTGGCGGCCCATGACGGCGGCGGCGGAGGAAGAGGAAGCTCGCTGACCTCGGCGGCGCGTGACGGCGGCGGCGGAGGATGAGGGAGCTCGTGGTCCTCAGCGGCGTGTGACGGCGGCGGCGGAGGAAGAAGCAGCTCGTGGTACTCAGCGGCGTGACGGCGGCGGCGGAGGAAGAAGAAGCTCGCTGTCCTCGGCGGCTGCATGACGGCAGCGGAGGAAGCTCGCTGTCCTCAATGCTGCATGCTGGCGGCGGAGGAAGCTTGCTGTCCTCAACGCTGCATGACGGATCCGGCGGAGGAAACTCGCTGCTCTCAGCGACGCGGTGCAGCGGCGGCTCGCTGTCCACGACGAAGCAGCTACACAGCAAGATATAGAGCTCGCTGTCGTCGCCGCAGCTGCGTGGTGGAAAAGGGAGCTCGTCATCGTCGTCGCCGCTGCGGAGCTCTCCTTCGCTGTCGTCGCAGTACAGCGGATACAGCAGGCAGAGCTCACTGTCGTCGTCGCTGAAAGGGATGT
This sequence comes from Clarias macrocephalus, assembly GCA_011419295.1. NCBI lineage: Eukaryota > Metazoa > Chordata > Actinopteri > Siluriformes > Clariidae > Clarias > Clarias macrocephalus. The sequence continues at coordinate 14,936 of JAAGKR010012197.1, forward strand.
AAACCAACTGGCTGTCGTCATCGCTGGCACCGAAGAAAGGGGCTGGCAGGTTTGGATGCTCAGTGAAGCTCCCTGGGCTTTCTGAGCGGCTTAGCCGTGTTAGCAGCATTTGGAGCGCAGTGACCTGCTCCTGCAGGTCTCGAAAGCGCCGCTCATTTCCTTCGGCGCTCCTTAAGAGAACTACAAACAAAAAAGGTCATTGGGCGCTTTGGCGCCCTCTAGGGGTTATCCCTGACATTCATAGTGATCGGTAACAGGGTAATTCTATTTACATTTTATCTATGGAAGCAAACTGAATCGGTCTATGACCAAAACAGGTCTTGAACAGAATTTGGAGTTTGTGAACTGAGGTCCCACTCTATTACTATTTTATTTTGGAACTTAAAACTAAATTTGTATATTCCATCATTTGTATATTCCTTCAATTTTTCTTCATGTGTTTTTTAATTGGAAAATATATTTTAGTTTAATTTTACTCTCTAATGCTACTTCTTTCTAGCTTCCTCATGTTTATATGGGAACAGGGGCAGACTGGGACCAAAACGTGACTCTGGACTTCTTGGCCCACAGCAGCCCACCACATCCCACATCATAATACACTGGCTCATTAATGTGCAGATTAATGTTTAACACCACTACCACCACTAGTAAAAAATATAATGCAATATAGAAATAAATGCTATTTAAACATATTTTTTATATAAGTATCACTGAACATATATTGGTTTATATTTGTAAAACAAATAAACAAATGAAAAAACACTAAAACAAACAACATATAAAACTTTAAAGACAACATTAGCTAGTCAGGTGTATCATCCTGATGCAGTGTAAGATATAGCACTCATCAGTGTAAGCTCCAAATGCAGCTGGGTTAGTGGTGATGAACCAGTGCTTGCTGATGACAAGCACTACTGCCCTTCTCTACCCGAGCTGAGTGAAAAAGATGGCAATCAAACTGAACAGGTAAGCTGGAATAAAATCAGTAGCAGAGTAAGAATAATAGTAAGCTTGTACAGTATAATTAAAAATCATAGGGCAGGTTTGACCTTGCCATTTAACTTTAGCTGTCTGCTTTTCTGTTCTTTCCTTTTTTTGTTTTTGTATGAAAAGAACAGTCTGATTTTTGGCTGTCCACTGTTAGGCCGTTCAAGGCTAAACTTCTACATAACAACAGTGCGAACGAGTGCCACACACATGTGTATATATTCCTGGATTACACTGAATGAACTTGGATTCTTTCTGAACACTGTCTTGCGTGTTTCTTGAGATCTCCAGACCTGAGCACCACATAGCTAGATCCTCTGATCCTCAAAATATACACCCAAGAGAGGTGTACCTTATCTTATCTTAGCTGCACATTTGAGAATAGAATAAAAACTTTATTGTTATTGTACAGGAACAGTAACATTTTCTTTGCAATTCCAAAAAAGAAATTCTTGAAATAAAAAACATAAAAAAATTTTTTAAAGCAGTATACACTTGTGTAATATACAGTTTTCCCTACATGTGATTTACTCAACTCAAACACAGTTCACCACAACATACAAAAATAATAAACATTAAAGCACTTTCATTTAATTAACGGTATAAAAATAGATGATTGTTACACAATAGGAGAAAAAGCTAATAAAACTCTGCATAATGCAAAATATTGAATTGTTCTCATTCTGCAAGGCTAAAAAGTCACCTTTGCTTGTTTATCGCTTATTAATATGTAACATTAAAATTAACGAGTCATCACTCATTAAAAAGTGAGAATATTGAATAAAACCTGAGATCACAAAACAAACATCTGAGAATATTAAAGAAATATTAGATTATTAAAGAAAATCCTGAGAATAAGGAAAGAAATTGGAGAGTTTGAAGGAAACCTGAGAATTTCACATGAAAATCTGAGAAGACGTAATGAAACTTCCAACATACACAGCTCCCTAATAGAGACTGCAACAAAACATTCATTTCAATGATATGTCTTATAGTTAAACACACAGCATGAAACCTATACGGATATATTGCTGGCATATTGTTTACAAAGACAAGATATTCAGATGAATTGTCAGAAATGTGCTGTAAAAGGAAAGCTGGAAACATTTGGTTAAGTAATAATGGAGCTGATTTAACTCTCCCTAATCTATTTGCTAATAACAAGGTGAGAAAATGAACATGG
>JAAGKR010012198.1:0-17102 GCA_011419295.1 Clarias macrocephalus
TAACTATAGACTATAGCCTTAGTTCATTCTCTCAAAGGATTAATGAGCCGCAGCTCGTTGAGATCTGCACGTAATAGCAGATAAATTCAAGTGAAACATTGTAATTAAACAAATTCTGTATTGGCTTCTATGAACTTGATAATTTTTTTTTTACTGAAACTCCTGTCTCACAGACATGAAAAATATATATTTATAGAAAGCAAAATGTTGCTTTTACATATGACATGATTATTTTCATCACTACAGCCAAAAGCAAAGCAATCACTAATTTATCAATGAATTATTAAAATGGTCAGTCAGTCTCCTTGCTGTTTTTCCTCGACGCATTCATAATCATTAGTCTACTTCTGCTAGTGCGCTCCGAAAAACCTTTTGCGAGAGGTTGAGTGTTGATTAGACTACATAGGAAATTAAAGAGGACGATCACGATGCTGACTCAACATCCCAGAGCCCAAACCATGCTGTTTGGGGGGAGTGACAACAATGGCTTGATTGAAGAAAAAAAATCTTGATTAAAGAAAAAAAAATTAGTTTTTCTTGGGTACTGTTGTTGTTTTTGCATTTGGTCTGCTTTATGGGAGTTGCCACGCTTTATGATCCGAGTGTGTTGTGATTGAGGTGGGGCTGTTTGTGCTGGCACGATGTGCACAACTTTGTTTCAGTCAGTTGGACAAGACACCCAAGACTTTCATTAACTCAGATCTGTGTCCAAAACAATCTGTGTGGTTTATTTATTCTCTATTTTCACAGTTTTCTGCTATAGTTTTAAAATTTTATTTTCTTTGACATAAGTTTAAAAGTCACACATCAATTTCATGTCAGCACATCATGTAAATAAGTGAAATTTGGTAAAGATATAAATTGACAAAATTTTAAGAAAAGGCCTGAAGGACTGCAGGGCCACAGACTCAAGGCCCCAAACCCAAGAGGGTTAAAAGTAATCCTCGTCCCAGGAGCTGACTTGAGTTAGCTTAAAGTGGGGATAGGTGAATTATGGGTGAATTGCATTTACATTTAGGCATTTGGCAGACGCTCTTATGCAGAGTGACTTATAAAAAGTGCTTTGAAGTTTCCATCATTGGATAGATATTTATATTTACACTGGGTTACTAGGTTACTAAGTGCCATCAGTCAAACATAGCTTTTTTTTAATGGAGTGTAGAGGGGGATTAGTCCAAGTATTGAAGAAACAAATACGTCTCGAGTCTTCGTTTAAAGGTTGTCAAAGACTCAGCTGTACGGACATCAAGAGGTAGTTCATTCCACCACCTACGTGCCAGAAATGTGTCTCGATGTCACGAGCAACCGAGGGACGAACACAGCAGCCTTAGCAGTTAGCCCGTGTTGCGTGGACGGTAAACCCAAACGCGGAAGCAGCGCGAGTAGGCAGGATAACCACGCGTTTACTCTTAGAACTCTCTTACAGCAAGAGCAAGGATCTACACAAATAAACCCGCGTTCTAGCAACACACACTCAATCAAGGAAGCAACCTGAATAGGTGAGTACTCACGGAACCTTTGGTGAAGCGATAGCGAAGGCATGAATGAACTCAATGACTGAGCGATGTGAAGCGCCATCTTGTTTCCTTTTATGCTTTCTGAAAGCGCGGCCGTCTTACTTTCGGGTCCTCGTGCCGGTCGCGGTGCGAGTGTGCATGACATTAACTTTTCTAATTAATATCTATTTGTGTTTGTTTACATTGAGCAAGTAGTGCATTAGTAGCTTATTGTAAAGTAGATTATTAAATCCCACACATACAGTGACATGCAAAAGTTTGGGCACCCCTGGTAAAAATTTGTGTTAATTTAAACAATTAAACAAGTGGAAGATGAAATGATCTCCAAAAAGTTACAGATGACACATTTTAAACAAAATAATTTATTTTATTTTATCTTTTACATTTTCAAAATAACAGAAAAGGTAAATGGCCCGCAGCAAAAGTTTGGGCACCCTGCATAGTTGGTACTTAGTAGCACCTCCTTTGCAAAGCATGGCAGCTTGTAAACGCTTTTTGTGGTCTTTCAGTTCCTGTTTGAGGGATTTTCAGCCATTCTTTCTCTCTCAGACCAGCCTTCCAGTTCTGTGAGGTTCCTGGGCCATCTAGCACGCACCGCTCTTTTGAGGTCTATTCACAGATTATTAATTATGTTTATGTTTACAACTTGAGAGTCTGCCAAATCTTTTGGGAAGTCTTTGGCAGTCAAATGGGAGTTCTGACTTTGCTATCTTCTTATAGCCTTCCTCTGCTTTATAAGCGTTTATGATTTTCATTTTTAGAGAGCTTGGCTGCTAGGAACCCATAGCCGCTGATTGTTTGGACGGGGTTAGAGGAGTCTGGGCATTTAGAAAACAATAACTGTAAACAAACCATGAGGCCAACAGGATAATTAAGTTTCAAGTAGTAATGGGATGTACTGTGCCGATGCTTTGAAGCGTGTGTTGAGAAATCCAGGAACTATTTAGTGAAGCGTATTTCGAGGCTTGTATTACTTACGGCGACTGACGTCATTGAAAAACGTTTGAAGCCTCGCTGCGATTGGTGGTTCAGGAAGTGGTTCAAATCTTGCTGCCATGTATTGACAGATATAAAGCTCAAGCTCTGATTTATTTGTTTTTCTTTTGTTTTTTGGTGCTCTGAATGTTATTACTGATGTATATTTTCTTTAGTATTATATGTCTTTTGCTGTGTTGGTTTTTTAAATATCTTTGCAAAGAAAAAAAATGCAAAGGGACATTTTGCAAAAAGACTGAAATCTCAGCTGCAGAGGTTTGCGTTTACAGTATATTCATGTTTATTCATGAATTACATCATCTGAAATGTTTTCCCTTAGTTTATGTAAAAGCAGACATTCCGTGTCCTATAAGTATATATTTTTCATGTCTGTGAGGCAAGTACACACAGAGTTTCGGTTCATTTTTTCATGTGCTCAAGTTCACAAAATCATAACGTTTTGTCGTCACACACACTGTAAACCCTGATTTAGTTGGCAAAACTCAAAATATTTGAGGTAATCAGTTACATAAATTTTTTTAAGTGATGATGTTTCCGATTTTAAGTAAACAGAACGATCAATTTTTGAGTTTGTCAAACTTGTTGCAAATCAAATAAATTGTTGCAGACAATCCAGCCCAGGAATCGAACCCGGGCCTCCCACATGGCAGGCGAAACACCTACTGTACCACTGAGCTACCAGAGCTCTATAGAGATCACATTGGTGGATGTTTAAGGTGACAGTTACTGTTATTTCAGTACTTACGATTACTTAAAATATAAAATTTGTTCAGTGTCATTTCTACAAACTCATAAATACCAAAAAGTTCTGAATACTCAAAAAAGTCTATTAATTTGACCTAATTGCAATTATTTAAGTTAACAGTCCTCAGTGTGTTTAATTACTTTGAGCATTGGGGTTTACAGTGCATGTAATACAGTGAGCGCGCACTACTATTCAACATAAACACTTAAACATGAGCATTTTTCTAGGTTAACGTTAGAGCAAGTGGCCATGTAAATTATCCATATTTGAGGTGAGTCAAAATGATCCCCCGGTAAACTAAGGTAACTAAGGTAAATTAATGTCTTGAAACAGCATGCAATAACTAGTTTTATTTATTTATTTTTAAAATCACATGAAAACCGTGGGTTGTGTTTAGAATGATTAAAATTTACTTGAAAGTATCTGATAAATTACAAACTGTAATAAACCAGCATTAAACACAAATAAATGATATGGTAGTGTAGACATTGAAAAAGCTATTTACACACGAGTGCACAAGTCTAAAGCAAACGCAATTATTAATTTATTGTGTAAATTTTACTTCATTCAGCTGTTTAAGTTAAGTGAAACCTACAGGCTCACTATTATTTTCTGTTCAAATTTAAAGATGCCTGCGTATGTGCAAAAAGTGAAGTACAACACAGAATGCACACGTTTATAATTAGTGAGCCTAAAACAATATTGTTTCCAATGCTGACGCAAACATGAATTTTATTTAGCTTTTTGTGTATATGATTTAAATATACAGTAAACAATAAACACTGCCTTTTGCTAAGTGAAAGTTAGTGCCGTTGATCAAAAGGCTGATAAACGCGTGCGAGGATATGAGCAGATGTAACAATCTTTCATGTACATGTTTTTTTCCCTCATTATATTCCTGCCACTCTGTGTGCGCTGTGTCTCCCCTGCCCACTCAATGTGTTTTCTGTGCCAGCTGATTAGAGAAGGAACAGCCAATCAGAAGTAGTATGTAGACGTCTGTGATTGTCTAGTTTATTGGCAGTTTTGTAACACTGGACGAAGGTGAGCGCGGCGTACAGATGCGAGTCGAGCGCGCAGAGAAAAGAGATGTTATACGCTGTGTGTATATGCTGTGTGCCTTTGCGAAAAACACGTTGAGCACGAAGATTATGATGATCATAACAGCATACAGCATTTCATTCTTATCATAAGAATGCAAAAACACCGGTGCTGCTGACTGACATCAGTTTATGTTTTAATTTATGGTCATTTAGTTCAGTTAATATTCAGTTAATATTCAGTTTTATTCAGTTAATAAATCTACTATAAAACAAACAAACAAACAAAAAAAAAACACAAAGTATAAGATGACACAAAACCCTTTTGTGGATTTTCTAATTACACATGATAAAATCTAAAGTCTCACTGTGTTAACATTTACTTTCGTTAAATTCGATGTAACTAAGAAATGACTATATTTAATTTCGTACTGTGATTTTGCGTTCCTTTAATTACAATGTTTCGCTTGAATTCATATGCTACAGTATCATGTGCAGCTTCCATTCATGCTGCAGCTCATTAATGCTTAAGAGAATTAACTAAAACTAAAACCAGCAGAAGAATGGTTCAGGGTTAAATAGTTTGAAAATTGTGGTATATAGCAGAAAGAACAAGTCAGAAACAGTAGTACAGTATACAAAAAATGTGAGGTTTGTACTGCTTTACATAAATAAAATACACACACAACCTCAGGATCAGCACACACACAAATACACGGCACCTGCGCGCACAAATGGAAACACTTATCTGTCGGGATTTATTTTAACTTTTTTTAAAAGGTAAGGTGCAGGTTAATTTGTTTTATTTTTACTTTATATATTGTATGAATTATTTTTCTGTATTTATTTTTTATTTGGTTTACGAGTGTTTTGGAATACGAGCCCACTTCTGGAATGAATTATTCTCGTAACCCAAGGTTCCACTGTATATATATATATATAGAAAAAGGCTGGTTAAAATGTAAAATACTCAAGAATATAAAAATGTGTTTCTTGCATTCTTGCATCCTGTAACTCCCTTGTCACGTAAAAGGAAAGTAAAAACCGTCATGCATTGTGTTGCCATTGAGAGAAGCTTCTCCTCCTATGTGCATCACATTTAAATCACACTGAATCAAAAGAGATAATCTGTCCCCAAGGTAAGGCTCAGTTTTTAATTATCATCTGTATTTATGTGTATATTTGTGGACTGGTTTTGCAGTAGTTTATTCTTCTACTAAACACGGCTCTGTGGGTTAAAGAAGAGAATTAATGACATTTTAATACTGGGTAAAACTTCTTTTTAAAAGCAAAGAGACTAATTGAGAGAATAATTAAGTTCACATGTAACCCTTATAAACTGAATTCCACCTTTTTTTAAATCAAATTTAATCAGTGTTAAAATAAAAATAAATAAATAAAAAAACTTTGCATTATAAGGTAAAACAAACTATAAGGCGTATTTGTGCAATATGGTAATGGTGTAATGTAGTGATAACGTAGACTCATAGCACTGTTTAGTTTACAATAAGATTGCTTTGTTCCCAGTCACTGAAATAAGGATGAGTTTTTCTTATGGCGTGACCTAAATAAACAAAAACTCATATAGAATTAGAAGTAAAGCTGCAACCATGAAGCATCCTTTCAGAGTTTGAAATTAATTCAGACTGGTTAGGCGGCATTTCTTGCACATATTCTTATGCATTCCTCGCACACTCCACCCATACTGTGAAAAGAACCACACTGAGACCACGTGTAAGTGTGATTCACTTCTGATGGATCCGTATCATGATCTGATTAACCTGTGTAGTGTGACACAAAGTGCTCCACTTTGATTTGCTCTTTTGTTATATAGTATTTTATTCCTCTAGACAGATAAGGTTCTGTTTCTTCAGGCCAATAAATTTGTCATGTTGGTGCAAGTGAGACTGGTGGGTAAATAAATGTGAGCAAATGGTGCAGCCTGATTTTTCTGCATTAAAAAAGGAAAATAACATTTACATTTCAAAACTCATTTTAAGGAGTTATTAATTAAATAATTAATTAATATATTTATTCATTTAGTTATTTATCTGAAATTTAAGAGCTACGTGTAGTATAAAACAAGTTTTGTCTACAATTAATTAGAATTGACATAGTTAGGCTACAATTGCTAATAGACACTCAAGAGAGGAAGTGTGTATCCGCCTTGGGCTTAACTTACATGGCCTGCATTAAAGCTGTGGTGGAAAATCATTTGTTGTCATAAAGAACTGCAAAAACTCATGTTTGTCGAGCAAATATTTGGTTAATTTTCTTGCCTTAATGCTTGAATGTAGATGAAATATATAGTATATATAGATGAGTATCGTTACATTGTAGAAATGCCAATTTTGTGTCTCCATCCACATCAATGTACTGTAGCTTTTCCTGCGCTCCAGGTCGATAGACAGACCTTTCATATTGAAATACTGATGCAAATTTAAATACTATTTCTTTCAATAATTGAGCATTGTAAATGAAACCAAAACACTGTCAGTCTGCGTTCTACTTTTACATAGTATATTAAAATACAGATGGTACTCAAGCGGTATTTTAGTTTTACCGCCACGCCTCATGGCAGCAGCATTTGGGTTTGTGCATTTGCTGGCTTTCACCGCTGAGTGACTATATAACTGTAGACTGATGCCTCAGGACCAGTGTTGGGTGACGTTACTATTTAAAGTAACTAATTACATTACAAAATTACTGTCTTCAAAAAGTAATCCGTCACATTACAGTGTTACTTTCTGATAAAGTAACTAGTTTGAGTAACTTTTCCATTGCAGAAAATGAAAACTCCTTTGTGCTTCCTCATGCATGTTGTTTTAGTCGAGACCTTTATAATTATTCTACCATCATCACTCAGTGAAGTTTGGCCCATAATCTGTTCACTACTAATACCCCTGTCTCACCTACGCGGTGTCGCGCGGTGGCTGTAAGTACGGTTCATCAGGATTCACCGCAAGTTTCGGCGCTGTGATCAGGTTTCCATCTTTCCGCACGTCGGTCCTCACATAGTCAAACCGCACAGGTGAGATACAGTAGGGGTATAAGAGAGGAGGGCGGGGTTATCATAATTTGTCTGAATAATGGATTACATTTTTGAAAAAGTAACTAAGTAACTGAGTACTTGAATGGCGGAGTGAACGCGTTAGATTACTCGTTACATCAAAAAAGTCATCCGAGTACTACAACCAACATTGCTCAGGCCTTAGTTCATTCTCTCAAGGACTAATGAGTCGCAGCTCCTTTAGAGCTGCATGTAGTGGCAGATAAATCAAGTGAAACATTGTAGTTAAACAAATTCCTAATCACAGTACAAATTTAGAATTTAAATGCTATTAAATCTTATTAGGAGCCTTTAAATTTCATAATGTGTAAGTAGAAAAGCTACGTGTGTATTTTGTTTTGTCATCTTATATTTTGCGTTCTTTAAATTTGTAGTAGACTTATTACCTGAAATTAATGTAAAATACAACTGAAACATTAAACAAATTTACAATCACAGTACTAAAATTACAGTACAAATTTAGAATGTATTAAATGTAGGTGTCTCTTATTTGCATCGCATTTAAGCAACGTAAATGTTAACACAGTGAGCCTTTAGATTGCATCAGAAAAAGTGGGTGTGCAGCAGGTGTTGTCAGATTAATGTTCAAAAACTATACAAGATACACCGCCTTTATAAGCCTCTGCTTTTATTTAAGTGCACTCACGATGACGACAAAACTTTATGATTTTGTAAAATAATGCAAGCAAACAGCGCTATTCTGTATCGGTGAACTTGAGCGCCCCAGAAAATGAAGCGAAACTCCGTGTATACTCGCCTCACAGACGTGAAAAATATATACTTATAGAAAGCGAAATGTCTGTTTTATATAAACTAATGGAAAACAAATTGCAGATTATGTAATTCGTATGAATCGTGAATTATTGGTATATACACTGCTGCGGAGATGACAAGATAACCTTCATAGCCGTTTCACTTTCTCAGCCTCGTCCCTGTTAAATTAATTCAGAGAAAGGCTCGCCCGTGGTCCACTACACAGCAAAAATGTTAGTACATTATGACTGAAATAAAGCGGATCACAGTGTTTCGCACAGCGCTTATTTAGCGAGTATAAATTTTATTTGTGTTTGTGTATTTCTGGGGACGCGCGCATTCATCTGCACTTTGATCATAACTCCGCAAAGTGAAAGAGCGCACACGTGAACATTTTAAATTCTCTGAAAGGCTTATTCACAACCACATTTCAGCTATTCACACACATGCATTGTGCGATGTTGTTGTTTGTAATCAGACTATTTTATGAATGAAATATAAATGCTGTTTTTGGTACACGCTTTCACTTTTCATTGCGCTGCAAAATCTAAAATTAGAAAACATTACGTGGCGATACTGAGGGAAGGGAAATGATGTAAACTATTTTAAAATACACCCAAATAAATCCGATTACTCCAACCCGAAGTAAAATGGGGAAAGGACCCAAAAAAGGGACACAGGTTCATAGGCTAAATGATCCAGAGAGATGTGTGGACAATGTACAAAACTTTATTTCGATGCTCACAATAAATAATTAAAATATCCAACAACAATCAATGCAAACCAGAACAGAAATTACAGGCACATGCTTCTCCGCGACAGGACACCCTTAACGCACCCTTAACGCACTATAAAAAAAAAAAGAGGAATAAAATACATTTCTCCCATAAACCAGAGAAAACGGAACTCACTTATCCAGACAGATCATTTTTCCATGCAAATTATACGCTCCTCACAGCTCATAGCAAAATACCATGGAGGAAGACACATTGCCAGCAAAGAGTCCCACGGCTGAGAGTTAAACAAACACCGGTTAACATTACCCGATGCAAAACAAACAGCATATAATGAGCGTACACATACCTGACAGACATTAGACAGTCTATCACTCAACCAGGCGTCAATTTGCCATTTGACGCACTAAGGGAAAAGAAATATCTGCTATTTAGTTTACATGCCCACATCTCCATTAGCCACACAGCTAAAAACACAAACCACACATCGTCTGCCCACGCGCACTTCGTAAGTGCAGTCCCAGTCGTGACGCACACCGGATAAAATAACTCCAGCCTTAAATACAATCAGAGACCCTTCTAATAGGCTATCGTAGGCGACAAATCACCCATCTATAAGCCAATGAAAAAGATTTGTCACCCACATTGCCACAATATACAGATCTGGCCATTAAGAACGCTCGTTTTGAGAAAAGGGATCTCGCACGCTTCCGCGGCAGCTCGCGGGAAGCTGTAAAAATGCCGTTCATTACCTGTAAGGGACAGCGGTGTTTCAATCTGAAGTATTGTGTGTCTGAAGCCAAAACTGTGTTCTCTCTCTTAGGCGCCCATTGACAGGAAGCGACAGAGCTCATAAACGTGTCAGGCTCAAACTTTAAATACTGATATGTATTTATTCTTTATTTTCTTCTCTCCTGCAATGATGATACTTCTTTAACTATGTTTTCTTTATTCAGTATTATTATCATTAATAGTAGTAGTGAAAACTACCTCTGATTAACTATACACACTAAAAAATGCTGGGTTGTTTTTACTACCCAGGCGCTGGGCTGCCTCTGTTGGGTAATATTTCTGGGTTATTTACAGTGAATTTGGTACTTTTTGTTTAACCCTTGCTGGGTTGGAGTTGGTTTAACAAGTGACAGCTAACACCACAGACAAGACCGCCCCTCCCCCGAAGTTCACCGGTGTATTCAGTGGCTGTGTCAGCTTCGTGTCTTTTTCTTTTTTTTTTTTGGAGCATTTAAGAGGAAATGTAAACGTTAAATATAAGGTCTGTATACACATTTTCACTCACCTTTGACTGAATTTGTTCACTGTATGTAACATTTATTACTGTTACCGTGTTAACGTTACACTCAGACTTTCAGCCTGGTCTGTGCTATAGCAGCTAGTTTATCTGACAATGGCTGTTAGCGAGCCAAACCACAGAACTGCACCTGTGTATGAAGGAAACTGCAAAAATGTCTGAGCTTTTTAGTTTTCTGTGTAGATGCTTGCAGGGTGTATGAAGATGGTGAATTGATGAAAGAAAGCTAAACTGTTAACTGTAGTGCCAGCATGACGCTAGCATTTAGCTACCACATTAACATTAGAACTTAAGAACTAGTCTTGAGACAATAAAAAGCTGAGGTGTTACAAAACACTAATCTTCTTACAAATACACATACTAGCCAACCCTCTCGATTTTCCCATAAACTTTTACTTTCTTTAATTTCTTTCTTTCTAAGTTTGGAACCGACACTGTGGAATATAATATATATATATATATAATAAGTGTCGAGGCCGAACCCCTACATCCTGATGTTAGGAGATTATGACCAGCGCTGCTCTCAGGCATTAGTGCTTCTCAGTAATAGTATCTTAATGATGTCGCTGTTGAACTTGTTTTGTATTATCTGATCTTGTGCTTTTGAAAAATAAATATTTTTTCTTTGATTTGTACATTCAATTGGGTATTTATTGCATATATGTATGGCTTGGAGTTTTTTTTTTTTTTTGTAATAGACCAGTATATCAAAGTAATTTAACTGTTTAAACTGTTTTACCCATAGACATGTAAAACATAAAAATAATAATAACCTATTTGTTAGGTAGAATTAACCGAACATTATAGTTAAATATGACCGAGCTTTTGGATTGAATATTTTACACATCTTGCTGGATTAAACAAATAAGTTTTTTCACGGTGGATCTCTGCAGTGGTTAAAACAGCGGATTAATTGAATTTGTGGTATTTCTATCAGGCAATCTACTAAATAATAATAGATAGATAAAATTACCCAGCACTTTAACATTTAACCCAACAGTTTTTAGAGTGTAACATAAATATTCCATTTGTAAAATAGCATGGGTGAAATCATAGGTTGTGTATAGTGATTAAAAACAATACAACAAAGCTTATGGTAAATAAATTCTCAGACTCTTCCACTGCAGGTATTAAAAAACAGTAACAATGTCAATTTTAGAATCTGTAGAAGCTCAGTGGTCCGGACAAAACCTCTCGCGGGGAGCCTTTCCCTGAATTCGCCATTTTCACGGGGGTGGGCATCTCGGTTTATTCATAGAGATGTACAGTACCTATTTACAGTACATGGAATTTTACGGGATTGTTACTGAACGATTTACCCTGACAAAGAGCAAGAACAGTGCCAGCTGGCACACCTTATATAGATGGCAAATTATTTTTTAGAGTCTAAATATTTTTCTAACCCTGTGCTACTGTTGTTTACGTACAAAATTTGTTAATTTAAAATTTAAATTAGTTTTGGGCTCCGAGATGTTGAGCCTATTTCCTATGTAGTCTAATCAGAGCTCTACTGCCCGTTGGAGTGTAATTCATAAATTATGTTCATAATAATGAAATGACAATTATATTAAGTAATTCAATTTTTTTTTAGTTTAATCAAATAAACACAACATACAACAAATATATAATCTCAAAGCTTTTATTTTATTTTATTTTATTTTATATATATCCTTAATGTGTTAAAATATTGGATTTGAATATACACTCACCTACAGTAAAGGATTATTAGGATCACCTGTTAAATTTCTCATTAATGCAATTATCTAATCAACCAATCACATGTCAGTTGCTTCAATGCATTTAGGGATGTGGTCCTGGTCAAGAAAATCTCCTGAACTCCAAACTGAATGTAAGAATGGGAAAGAAAGGTGATTTAAGCAGTTTTGGGCGTGTCATGGTTGTTGGTGCCAGACGGGCCGGTCTGAGTATTTCACAATCTGCTCAGTTACTGGGATTTTCACACACAACCATTTCTAGGGTTTACAAAGACTGGTGTGAAAAGGGAAAAACATCCAGTATGCGGCCGTCCTGTGGGCAAAAATGCCTTGTTGATGCTAGAGGTCAGAGGAGGATGGGCCGACTGATTCAAGCTGATAGAAGAGCAACTTTGAGTGAAATAACCCCTCGTTACAACCGAGGTGTGCAGCAAAGCATTTGTGAAGCCACAACACGCACAACCTTGAGGCGGATGGGCTACAACAGCAGAAGACCCCACCGGGTTCCTCTCATCTCCACTACAAATAGGAAAAAGAGGCTACAATTTGCACGAGCTCACCAAAATTGGACAGTTGAAGACTGGAAAAATGTTGCCTCGTCTGATGAGTCTCGATTTCTGTTGAGACATTCAAATGGTAGAGTCAGAATTTGGCGTAAACAAAATGAGAACATGGATCCATCATGCCTTGTTACCACTGTGCAGGCTGGTGCTGGTGGTGTAATGGTGTTGGGGGTCTTTTCTTGGCACACTTTAGGCCCCTTAGTGCCAATTGGGCATCGTGTAAATGCCACGGCCTACCTGAGCATTGTTTCTGACCATGTCCATCCCTTTATGACCACCATGTCCCCATCCTCTGATGGCTACTTCCAGCAGGATAATGCACCATGTCACAAAGCTCGAATCATTTCAAACTGGTTTTTTGAACATGACAATGAGTCACTGTACTAAAATGGCCCCCACAGTCACCAGATCTCAACCCAATAGAGCATCTTTGGGATGTGGTGGAACGGGAGCTTCGTGCCCTGGATGTGCAGCCCACAAATCTCCATTAACTGCGAGATGCTCTCCTATCAATATGGGCCAAAATTTCTAAAGAAAGCTTTCAGCACCTTGTGGAATCAATGCCACGTAGAATTAAGGCAGTTCTGAAGGCGAAAGGGGGTCAAACACCGTATTAGTGAGGTGTTCCTAATAATCCTTTAGGTGAGTGTATGTGGCATTTTAATTCAAATCCAACATTTTAATGGTTTGTGATCGGTGCCTGGGCGTCAACTCGCACGTTCTGGAATATTCCATTGTCATTCATATTGCCGCTGTTTTAGAGCCCTTTACTAAAGCATTTGCTAGTTATCAAGTTGATATACAGGTCAATCTGCATTTGAAAATTATAAAACATTAGCAAAATCAAATAGAATCTCTCTAAGTAAGTATAAAAGAACGAACTTCTTAGAAAGGTTTGAGCTTTCCTCTTTAAAAAAAAAAAAAAAAAAAAAAGAATACTACTCTTACTTTTGCAAAGATTTTGAGTGACCATTTGCAATATTCTGCCTATTCTATTCTGCCTATACTATATTTAATAAAAATGTACTGAAACAAAATTGAGTATTTTCTTTATTTAATATTTAATAACGCTTCCCTGAACATTGTTGTCCATACGTTTTCTGTATATGGAAAACAGTGAAACCTAAACACAAACAGAAAGGATGAATAAAGGAATGTACAAAACATTAACACCTTTACCATGTTCAAATAAATAAAGAGTTACTGCATTATGTTTCAAGACATCCTTAATTTACATTTTTCTCCTAATTATATGTCTATAAATACTTTGATAACATACACTTATCAACTTCTCAACATACACTTATCAGCAATGATCACAAATTGCATTTCATATGAATGTCACATATGAGACGCGCGCACAATCTCTCCATGCAGGGAACAACTGAACAACAGGTCTTCACTTCATAATACACCTGAATAAAAAGTAATATTTAGGAATATAAACTGAATATATTTCACTTAAATATTACAGATTAAAACACGGGAAGCAGATGTGCTGAGCTTCAGTTCATTGTGATGCGGCCAAAAGGTCTAGGAAGGAAACGTTTTTTTGTCATTTTACAAAATCTGAAGTCATCAATCAGACTACATAGTTGGAGTTGATACTTTGAGTGTAATTCACAAATTTACTGAATATGTTCAGATTTTGTAAAATAACTAAACCCGTCCATTCTAGACCTTTTGTCTGCATCACAATAAACTGAAGCTCAGCACGTCTACACTAAAACTGCTGGGTTAAAAAACAACCCAACCATAACCCAGCTGCTGGGTCACTATTGGACAGAACACGTGCTGGGTTTTACCATTTAACCCAGAATTCTGGGTTGTTCATCTGTCCCAACCAGTGGGTTAAACTGACACTCTAGCTGGGTTGACACATTCCATTAGATTTTTTTATTTTCAAAAAAAGACCCAAAATGTACACAACTTCACATTATGTAAATAGATTGTAAATAGATCACTAAAAAACTTCACAAATAGATTGTGACATAAGAAAATGTGAATAACTTAATTTTGACAAAAATATCAGACAAAACCATATAATCCCAAGGTGACCATTTGTTAAGTATAAAATGAATGTAAAACAATAAAAACAAGAGGCCCCTGTAAGTCTGATTTAAATTGCGTTTTTTTTTTTTTTTTTTGCATTTAATACAATGTTTAAACACTTTATATAGAAATTTTCAATACAAATCTTATAATGCCCACATGACATCAAACATTTCCCATCTTAATATTTTATCTATCAGTTATTTAACTATTACTATTTAATTTCCTTCAAAATGACATTAAAAACAAAAACTACAAAACTTATTTCATTAAAATATTATTGATTAAATGTGGGGTGAAAAAACTGTTGTCCTCAAATATTTAACAGATGAGGACTCATAGCCATCAATGTGATCTACAGTATGCTGGAGAAACTCGCAATTGAGAAGACACTGCTTAACATCAAGGTAAAAAAAAAATCGACATCATAGCCAGTGGCAGTTTTCAGAAATTCTTTCCACGGTGAGGCAGCATTGGACGGGGTACACGGGCATGTACATGGGCTTTGCCAAATATCCGAAAATGGTGGGGCATTCTTTTCTAAATAGACGCTATCTTTAATAACCGATGGAGGTTTTGAGATGTACATACATGCATTCTCGCCTAAACAGCTCTGCACTTGTGACATAATAACAGTAATATTTTGAACATTTTGTAGGTTGTTTGTAGAAACCAGGGAAGAAAACAGAATAAAACAGTTGTTGGGTCAAAAATAACCCAACCAGGTGTTTACAGAAACGACACAGCATTTTTTGTACAAATGAAATTGTTAGCTAGTGAACTTTTCTGTCTAATCAACGTTTAAACATTTTTTCTTTCAACAAACTCATGTCAATAGATCTGGTACTAATTTTTCATGTTTGTTGTATAAAGTACTCCGATGTGGAAATTACCATCACTAGTATTTCTTTGATACAATATATGACTTTTTTATGACTTAAGCTCAAATCATATTTAAAAACTGCGTCGAATAAAAATGTCACTTTGCGCCACCTGACAGTAGTTTCATGAATGACACAAAATGCGACATTTATTTTGGCCATTGCCATTTTGCCGCGACAGAGAGAGCAGCAGTAATAAACATTCCCCTTGACTAATTACTGTAGTAAAAATATAGTACTGTATAAATTTAATGGAATATAAGAATATTAAAGCATGAAGTAAGTAGTACAATAATATACACACTAGAGTAGCGTAGTATCCGTTTTACCCTTTTTAATACAATAATGTGTAGCATATTATAATGTTTAATACTGAAATTCTAAGTAACTGTAGAAATAAAAAAAAACATTATTGTACAACATGCAGGTCATAAATCCTTAAATAGTAAAACACCAACAAAAATCTCCTGTTAAATCATTTGTTTACATGCCAATATGCCAGGGACATTGCTGGTGACATTAACTATTGCTGATGCCTCATAATACAGGATTAAACTACCATCAAACTACATATCTCCACTTGATTTCATGTACATTTTATATGAGAAATTTTGTACTGACAAGAGCAGTTATTTGTTAATTGTGCAATTTGTGAAAGGGAGACTTAAAAAGGGCCAACTGCACTTTTGTGAGATTGTTTACGTTTATTATTTACGGCGGGATTTACTTTTATTTTAATGCTTCCGAAATAAGGGTTAGTTTTAGACGAGCCTAAGTTTGTTTGGGGTGTTCACATATGAGAACAAAATAGCTTAAATTGTTTTGAAAGCTGAAATGGTCCAATTCTGAAAACTGCATATAAGTCATATTCTAGGTTCTTCAAAGTAGCCACCTTTTGCTTTGATTACTGCTTTGCTCACTCTTGGCTTTCTCTTGATGAGCTTCAGGAGGTAGTCACCTGAAATGGTCTTCCAACAGTCTTGAAGGAGTTCCCAGAGATGCTTAGCACTTGTTGGCCCTTTTGCCTTCACTCTGCGGTCCAGCTCCATCTCGGTTGGGTTCAGGTCCGGTGACTGTGGAGGCCAGGTCATCTGGCGCAGCACCCCATCACTCTCCTTCTTGGTCAAATAGCCCTGACACAGCCTGGAGGTGTGTTTGGGGTTATTGTCCTGTTGAAAAATAAATGATGGTCCAACTAAATGCAAACCGGATGGAATATCATGCCGCTGCAAGATGCTGTGGTAGCCATGCTGGTTCAGTATGTCTTCAGTTTTGAGTAAATCCCCAACAGTGTCACCAACAAAGCACCCCCACACCATCACACCTCCTCCTCCATGCTTCACAGAGGGAACCAGGCATGTAGAGTCCATCCATTCACCTTTTCTGCGTCGCACAAAGACACGGTGGTTGGAACCAAAGATCTCAAATTTGGACTCATCAGACCAAAGCACAGATTTCCACTGGTCTAACGTCCATTCCTTGTGTTCTTTAGCCCAAACGCGTCTCTTCTGCTTGTTGCCTGTCCTTAGCAGTGGTTTCCTAGCAGATCTTCTACCATGAAGGCCTGATTCACACAGTCTCCTCTTAACAGTTGTTCTAGAGACGTGTCTGCTGCTAGAACTCTGTGTGCCATTGACCTGCTCTCTGATCTGAGCTGCTGTTAACCTGCGATTTCTGAGGCTGGTGACTCGGATGAACTTATCCTCCGCAGCAGAGGCGACTCTCGG
>JAAGKR010012199.1:3190-17100 GCA_011419295.1 Clarias macrocephalus
TTTCTTCATTGTGTTCTTTATTGTGTTCTTTAGCCCAAACGCGTCTCTTCTGCTTGTTGCCTGTCCTTAGCAGTGGTTTCCTAGCAGATCTTCTACCATGAAGGCCTGATTCACACAGTCTCCTCTTAACAGTTGTTCTAGAGACGTGTCTGCTGCTAGAACTCTGTGTGCCATTGACCTGCTCTCTGATCTGAGCTGCTGTTAACCTGCGATTTCTGAGGCTGGTGACTCGGATGAACTTATCCTCCGCAGCAGAGGCGACTCTCGGTCTTCCTTTCCTGGGCCGGTCCGCATGTGAGCCAGTTTCTTTGTAGCGCTTGATGCTTTTTGTGACGGCACTTGGGGACACTTTCAAAGTTTTTCCTACTGACTGACCTTCATTTCTTAAAGTAATGATGGAAACTCGTTTTTCTGCACTTAGCTGCTTTTTTCTTGCCATAATACAAATTCAACCTCAACGCAACACTTCATACAAAGCTCCACACAACACTCTATTTAACAATTCACTGAGCACTACAAGCTGGCAGATATACTCTAAATGGGTGTTTCTGAACATCACACAGAATACCTGGTGATTAAGTGCCAGCCATGAGCCAGCACTCAGCAAATTTTCTATAACAGATGTGTATATATTCCAAAGTGCAGCTGCTAAGGCCATGGTGCAACTTACTTTTTGCAAACGTAAGCTATCAAAATCAAATACCCCCCGCCCCCCCCCCTTCTGCCACAAGCTACACATCCTGACTGTAAACCTTCAATGTAATTTTTTTATGGCGTTTTATGGATTTATACAGTATAATATAATGCACAGTGACCACTATCAAGCACTTATGCAACATTTTCCGAGTGCCAAAATGCTTTCTGGGAAATGTCATAACACCTCTTTACGTTGTTGTTGTTGTTGTTTTTTTTTTTTTTTACGGTATCATACAGGTAATGTACATTTTGCATGTAAACAGTGGCAAATTTTCTAAATGGAAATGGGAAATATAAACAGTATGTGTGGTTATTAGTACACACACCCAAAGAGAAAAGAAGATCCTTGCTATTTCTTACAAGTAAATGCTGTGAAAGAAGAAAAGAAAAGCAACATTGAAAAAATATGTTTCTGTTGTAAAAAGCTCCGCTCGGTGTCTCACTCTCAGTGTCCACTCCAGAATGAGATCAGATGCATCTTGCCTGGGCTCACAGGAGAAAGAACTGGACTGTTGCTCAGTGGTCCAAAATCCTCTTTTCAGATTAAAGTAAATTTTGCATTTCATTTGGAAATCAAGCTCTGAAGGAAGAGAGGAGAGGCACAGAATCCAAGTTGCTTGAGGTCCAGTGTGAAGTTTCCACAGTGGGTGATGATTTGGGGTGCCATGTCGTCTGCTGGTGTTGGTCCACTGTGTTTTATCCAAAGTCCACACAGCCGGGTTGCACTTTCCGACATTTTTCTTATTGCGTTGTCAGAGTGTAATCCGTGTGCTAAAACGGCGAAATGTGTGTGTTTGTGGAATGTGTGTGTAAGCTTGGGTGGGACAGAATGATGAGCAGGACACATTGATAAAACAACCTGTTTCTGGTGGAGGTGTCTCAGGGATGCAGCTTCCTGAGCACTTTTACACTTTGAGAGTTACCTACCAACTGGTCTGTACTACTTCATAAAAATTGTATTAACTGGAAATGGTGGAAATCCTGAAAAACTAGAAAGACAAGTATATTTATACACTGTGTAAGAGCAAAGTAACAGGTTTATTAAAACTTCTGCAGAAGGACCAGCCTGATACAGCAAACCATGGCGGCTTGGAAAAAAGTGATTTCATTCTCTCAGCCGTTCCATTTCATACACAATCCTCAACACAATCAGCCAACACAATCTACACCATGTACATCATGTTCCTACATGGAGCTGATTTCCCGATCTGTACCAGAACAGATGTCCTCACCTTATCACTCAGTAGTGACTACAATCAGTTTGTTCTATTTTCGGCCTTAGTGTATTTTTATCCAATTCAACCGTCAAGTGTTAAAGCTCTACAGTCTACCTCTGTGTGATTTTTTTTATACAAACTAGACTTTTTAATGGACGTAGCATAGTGCAGAGTACAGGACACCATCCCAACAAGACCCCCCTCCATGTCTATATGATTGGGTAATAAAAAAAAGTTACCTTTCTTTCTTTCTTTCTTTCTTTCTTTCTTTCTTTCTTTCTTTCTTTCTTCCAAAACTACTTTGAGATGCTTTCTTTTCTTTTCTTGCTTTTTTCCCCCTAAAACTATGTTGAGAAGCTTTCTTTCGTCCTTTTTAGCTTTTTTCTAAATCCAGTTTGGGAAGCTTGTTTTTCTTCTTTCTTTCTTGTTTCTTTCTTTCTTACTTTCTTTAATTGTATTGCATATAATTCCATCCAACACTCCAATTAACACTCCATTTATTACTCAACACAACACTTCATACAAAGTTCCATTGGTTTCTCCACACAACACTCTATTTACCACTTAACGCAGCAAACCGTGGCAGCATGGAAAAAAGTGATTTCATTCTCTCAGCTGTTGCATCTTATACACAAACTTATCTACACCGTGTACATCATGTTATTTTGTCAAATAAGTTTTATTAAGAGACATTTAAAGATTTAAAGATGGATTAAGACATCATGTTCCTACATGGAGCTGATTTCCCAATCTGTATCAGAACAGAAGACTAACCCTCACCTTATCACTCAGAAGTGAATGTAATCAGTTTGTTTTAACTTCTGTCCTCGGCCTTATCTTTAGCCAATCCAACAGTCAAGTTTTATAGCTTCTACAGTCTACTTCTGTGTGATCTTTTTTTTTTTAAATATAAAAACTAGACTTTTAAATGGACACAGCATAGCGCAGAGTACAGGATGGTGTTCCAACGAGCCCACCCTCCATGCCTATACGATTGGGCAATAAAAATTAAGTTACTTTTATTATACTTTTTTTTCGGCCTCTGGGCCCAAAAGCAGTTTAATGCAAAACTATATACAGTATGTTCCTCCAAGTTCTTAGCCAAACTTAGGAACAACTGCCTTTAATTAAATGTTTGGGAGACTCCACTTTCTGTTCCTGTTTCTTTAAAGTAAAAAAAAAATTGAATGAACAAAGTTTAAATTAAAATGAGGCTCGCCAGTAATGTGTCAAACAGGTCTGGAGGGCAGAAGGGATGGATAGAGAGAAAGAGAACAAGAATTGTTAGGTACATACAGTCACATAGTATAAGGTGAATGTACACTATATGCAGAAACGTATTTGACACTGGCACTGATGTTGGTCCCGGCTTGCAATCTCCGTTCCAGTTCATCCCAAAGGTGCTGGATGGGGTTGAGGTCAGGGTTCTGTGTTCGGGACGGTTAAGTTCTTCCACACCAAACAAAACATGTCTTTATAGTCTTTGCTTTGTGCACTGGGGCTCAGTCATGTTGGAATAGAAAAGGGTCTTCACCAAACTGTAGCCACAAAGTTGGAAGCTTAGCATTGTCCAACATAACACCTGAATTCAATAATTAACAGGTTTGGACAAATACTTTTGTCCTTTAAGTTTATAGTGAGGAGCAAGCGAGAGCTCTGGCAGGATTAACTATAACAGCATAAAACACTAGGTACTGTGGCGCAAGAACATTCAGCGATTTATAGGTCAGTAGTAGTATTTTCTGTATAATATGGTTCCACTGGGAGCAAATGCAAATTAAAATTTTATTTGTCACATACACACCTATACATTTACATTTACATTTAGGAATTTGGCAGACGCTCTTATCCAGAGCGACTTACAAAAGATGTTTTGAAGTTTCCATCATTGGATAGATATACAAAATTAAAAGTAGACTTTTTCAATAAAAGTTAAAAAGAAAAAATAAATTAAATGATAAAAATAAAATAAAAATAGAAAGGTATAAATTATGCAGGATTTACAGAACTCTGACCAATATGAGAATATATTCAATTCAATTCAATTTTATTTGTATAGCGCTAATAACAGTTGTCATTGTTGCAAAGCAGATTTACACAATCAAAAGGAATTTTGGAAGTTTGTATGAAATTTGAATGTGTACAGTATAATCAAAATGGTTAGAACTATAGAATGTTGTGTGAGTATGACAGCAGCGTTATGACTGAAACAAACAAAAAATGACTGGTATGTGTGTCTGCAGAGGTCGTGGTGGTCCGTGTTCTGTGTGGATAAGAAAGGGCTCATGTCCTCATATCCTGCTGCTGTCTGGATTCACTGGAGCTTGTTTTTTTATGCACTTATTCTCATTTTAGAAAATATTTTCGCAACTCTCATTAAAAAAAAAAAAAAAGGATAGCAAATGTAGATTAATGCAAAATTAGCAAGTTATTTTTGATAGTAACTAGTAATAGTAATATATTGCTGTTTTAGAAAAATAATACGTTATTGTGATATATTCCCTTCACTGAAATGTAACTTGTAATTGTAAATTATTATTATTATAAACATATTGTTCATTTTATTGTGAGAAATCCTTCAGCCTACAAGTCCCTGACAGTGGTAGCATGGATTTATGAGTGTGTACCCAAGCATGCGCAGCAAATGATAAGTAGGATAATGTCACGTGATGTCACGTGTAGATGGAGCCAGATGCAGAGGAGCAGAGATGATCTCGAGATGCTTGGGCTGGGTGACCTGAAGCTGTGTGACGCGGAGAGACGAGAAGCGGAGCCGTGGTCGGGAAGCGAAAGTGAAAGTTCGAAGCCGTTTGATCCGTCCGCGAGAGCGTTGAGCCGAAACGTGAAGCAAAGCCGTAGTCGAGGAACAAGACGAACTTAGAGGACACTTTACGATGCGTCGAAGCTGAGACACATGGAAGGTGGGATGAATGCATCGCATAGAAGAAGGAAGTAGGAGTCGGACAGCGCACGGGTTGACTATTCTGGTTATGGTGAAGGGGCCGATGAAGCGAGGTGAGAGTTTACGTGAGAATGTTCTTAGCGGGATGTCCTTTGTAGCGAGCATGACCCTCTCACCTACGCGGTACCTGGGCGCCTTGGTACAGTGGCGGTCCGTCTGTCGCTTGTACAACCTGGATGCTTGCAGCAGGTTTCGTCTAGCTCGTAGCCATGCCCATTTGCATCGACGAACGAAATGTTGGACCGAGGAGACCTCTACCTCCTCCTCTTGAGTTGGAAACAGTGGTGGCTGGTAACCTAGACAGCACTGGAATGGAGAGAGCCCCGTAGAAGCGGAAGGCAGGGAGTTGTGGGCATATTCAACCCACAGGAGGAACTTACTCCAGCTGGTAGCATCGTGCGTGGTCATGCACCGGAGAGCAACTTCCATAGTTTGGTTCTTTCGCTCTGTTAGGCCGTTGGATTGGGGATGAAAACCTGACGAAAGGCTGGGAGTGGCTCCAAAGAGCTTGCAGAAGAGGCCCCCAAAACCAAGAGGTGAACTCTGGGCCTCGGTCCGACACGATGTCTGTGGGAAACATGTGGAGGATGAGTAGCTCTGCAGTTTCCTTGGCAGATGGCAGCTTGGGGAGTGGAACGAGATGCACTGACTTGGAGAAACGGTCAACAATGGTCATGATACATGTGTTCCCATCTGATGAAGGCAGGCCAGTTACGAAGTCCAGTGAAATATGAGACCAGGGGCGATGCTGTATGGGTAAAGGTCTGAGGAGACTGGCCGGGGGACAGTTGTCGTGCTTACAGCAGGTGCAGACGTCGCAGGCCGCCATGTAGCTGGAAACATCCCTTCCCAATGTGGGCCACCAGAAGCGCTGCTGAATGGGGCTGAGCCTGGGTGACAAGCCAATCTGGAGCCATGGCCGCATTCGAGGACTTGCGAGCGTAGACAGAGAGGGACAAAGAGGCGATCTGGGGGGATGTTGCTTGGACCGGGCTCCTGGGTCAGTGCCTGCTTAACTTTAGCTTCGATATCCAGTTCCACGGCTGCTACTAAACAACGAGAGGGCAGGATCGTGTTGCATGGCATGGAGTCATGGGGAACAGAGAACTGGCGTGAGAGGGCGTCTGGCTTGGTGTTCTTGGAACCTGGCCGGTAGGATAGGACAAAGTTGAACTTGAAAAAAAAAAAGGGACCAACGGGCCTGTCGGGAATTGAGTCGATTGGCCCTATGTAAGTACTCGAGGTTCCTGTGATCGGTCCACACTAGAAACGGGAGCTCTGTCCCCTCCAGCCAGTGTCTCCACTCCTCCAGCAGTAGCTTGATGGCAAGTAGTTCCCGATCGCCCACGTCGTAGTTCCTCTCGGCCAGGGACAGGCGACGGGAGAAAAATGAACAAGGGTGCAGTTTGTTATCCAGTGGTGATCTCTGGGACAAGATTCCTCCAACGCCGGTGTTGGATGCATCTACCTCCACCACGAACTGGCGGGACGGATCGGGGATGACCAGAATCGGGGCTGAGGTGAACCTTCTCTTGAGGTTGGAAAAAGTTCTCTCCGCCTCCTTGTTTCAGCAGAAGCGCGTCTTGGAGGAAGTCAGCGCCAATAAAGGAGAGGCAACGGAGCTGTACCCTTGAATGAACCGGCGGTAGAAATTGGCGAAGCCCAGAAATCGTTGGTGGCCTCGCCGCAAGGCTGGGGTTGGCCAGTTGGAAAGCGCCTGAACCTTGGCCGGTTCCATCTCTAATCGTGAGGGAGAGATGACAAAGTCTCTGTAGCACTTGGCGAACGTGACGTCGATGCTCCTCCAGGTTGCGGGAAAAAATCAAAATCTCGTCCAGATAGACGAATACGTAGAGGTTCAGGAAGTCACGGAGTACGTCGTTTATCAGGCTCTGGAAGACAGCGGGGGCGTTGGTGAGTCCGAACGGCACTACCAGGTATTCGTAATGCCCGGTCGGGATGTTGAAGGCGGTCTTCCACTCGTCGCCTTCCCTTATACGGACGATATGATATGCATTGCGCAAATCTAACTTGGTGAAGATGGTGGCTCCCTGGAGAAGTTCGAAGGTGGTAGACATAAGCGGTAAGGGATAGCGGTTCCTGATGGTTATGGCATTGAGCCCTCTGTAATCTATGCATGGATGAAGGAACGAATCTTTTTTCTTGACAAAGAAAAATCCCGCTACAGCGGGTGAGGAGGAGGGACGGATGATACCAGCAGCGAGAGCCCCTGTGATGTACTCATTCATGGCTTCTTGCTCTTGGCGTGTCAGAGAGTAGAGACGACTCTTTGGAGGAGCGGTGCCAGGAAGGAGGTCAATGGGACAATCATAAGGCCGATGAGGAGGAAGCGACATGGCTCGAGTCTTGTTGAAGACCAGCTTGAGGTCGTGGTACTCGGCAGGAACATTGGAAATGTTAGGGAGATCATCAGGCTTGGCTGGGGTGGAAGGTAGAGGAAGCGCAGAGAGAAGACAAGACCCGGAACACAACGGGCTCCAGCCCGTGATAGTGTGCTTAGTCCAGTCGATGTGTGGGCCATGAAGCGCTAACCAAGGAAGACTGAGAACTACAGCAGCATGTGATTTCTCAATAACCAACAGACAGATCTCCTCGGAGTGGTTTCCCGGAAATGCATAGGGTGAGAGGGCAGGTTCGCCGCGTGATGGCTGGCAGAGGGCTTCCGTCTAGGGCCTGAACTGCGAGCGGAGGTTCTACTGGAACGCAGGGGATCTCCAACGACCTAGCTGTAGCGGCGCTGATCAGTCGATGAGTGCCCCGACCTGGTGAGCTTGGCCGCAGATGATTAACGTAGGAAGGAGTAGGGGACGTGATTCTGGGAGTTTGCCTGAAGAAGCACTCTCTAGTGCTCCCAGCCTGACTAGAGGGTGCCTCCCTTTTGACATGCAGTTCTTAAGAAAGTGTTCCGAGTCACCACAGTAGAAGCAGGCTCTTTATTGGCGACGCCGACGCCTCTCCTCCTCAGAAATTCGAGTCCTGTCTAGCTGCATGGGCTTCTCCTGCTCGTTCTGTCATGGAAGAAGGGGCCTGTGAGTCGTCCTGGAGGGGAGGGCCTGCTAGCAGGAGGCGATCTCCTGGAGGTCCGCCTTAAGCGGAGGCGCGCGTTGACCCGACCAGCGAGATCCATGAGTCCGTTTAGGTCGGCAGGTAGCTCCTGAGAAACGAGTTCATCTTCGACTGCCTCTGATAAACCTTCAAGTTAGACGTCCGATAGGGCTCTGTCGTTCCATCCACTGGTGACGGCGAGGGTCCGAAATTCAATTGCGTAGTCATAAGCTGAGCGTGTTCCTTGGCAAAGTCTCAATAACCTGCTCCCAGCCTCCCTGCCG
Organism: Clarias macrocephalus; assembly: GCA_011419295.1. Lineage (NCBI taxonomy): Eukaryota > Metazoa > Chordata > Actinopteri > Siluriformes > Clariidae > Clarias > Clarias macrocephalus. The sequence continues at coordinate 11,416 of JAAGKR010012199.1, forward strand.
ACATGAGAGCGATCAAAAAACCCTCCTCATCTCCCTGGAGAATGCCTCAAAGTTGTTAACGTGAAACGTGAATCAAAGCCGAAGTCGAGGAGTGAAAGCGAGAGTTCAATGCCGTTAAATCCGTCAACGAGGCGACTAATCCAAAACGTGAGACGAAAATAGTGAAAGCGAGAAAACAAAGCGGAGTCAGTAACGTGAAAACTATGAACCAAAACGCGAGAATATTGGAGCAAAAACACACAATAATCCGGCAGCGCGATGGGGGCGTGTGACGAGAGATGACAATGTGGGGAAAGAAACATGGCCGCATGATGAGAAGCATGACAGCGTGAGAAAGGAAATGTTGGGAGGCGGAGGCGGTCTTTGATCAGCATGAAAGTGCTGAGAGCGTGACAGATAAATGATGTACATAGAACAACTCTATTGTGGTGGAGGAGTCTCAGGGACACAGAGAAGTGAGAGCTGAGCCGAGTCTAAACTCTCAATGTCTGCGATTAGAAAGACCATGTCAAGTGAGTTTAACAAAACTATTAATGCTCTATGAAGCCTTATTAACACTGTTGTATTAAAGAGCATCTAAATTAGAAGGTCAAATTATTCAAAACTAAATATTTGCATCTGCAGGAGAGTTTTTAAAAACTTAGAATCAATTAATTAATTGCTTTTATTTTGCAGAAACAGGAAAGACAGTTATGAAAATATTTATTTCTGTTTATGTATTTAAATCAGTCATATGATTTTATGGCTGTTATATACATTTTTTCCCCTAATTAATGTTGTGTGTTTAGATGTTATATTATGCAGGGTTATGCTAATGTTTAATATGATTCATCTAGTTCTTAAACTGTTTTAAAAAACCCATTGTGACCCTTTTTAAAAAATATATTATTTTATTACCTAATATTAAAAAATCCTCGGGGTAAGGAGTGTTTATTAATTAGTTTTTAACATTGCACACAAAATAAGTTCTGTACTTATTGATACCTCATTGTACTTTGAATAATTTGCATATTGGTCCAAGATTTGTATTTGTATTTGACATTTGTATTGCCAAAGCTCAGAAATAAGTCCCAAGAGTAGATAGATTAAAAAAAGAAAGAAAAAAAGAAAAGATAAATAAAATTAAAAACAGAGCAAAAAACTTAATAAAATAAAAAGTTTAATAATAAATAAATGTATATAAAATAAAAGGGCACAGACATTTATTTCTGCAGTCAAAGATAAAGTGACACACATGAATTTCTCTCTCTCTCTCTCTCTCTCTCTCTCTCTGTACACAGACACTCTTGTTTAATGAATAAATGAAATATTGCAGGTTTTCGTCTGGCTGTGGTGCAACTCTTTGTGACAAAGTCAAAGGCTGTAAACTTGTCTCGAGCTCAGAAGCTGGTGAAGGAGGCGGCGGGTCAGGGGGCAGAATTTGTGGTCTTACCTGTGAGTATAAACTCGGTGAGCTATTTACTGTATTTCCTCTCAAAGCAGAGGGATGTTTAGGTGTAATGCAGCACTGGCCTGTTGTTTCAATAGTGGTGTTTATGTTGAGATTTGCAGTAGCAGCTCGTCCATCAGGACAGGGGAGACAGAATCCCACAGCTTACATAAATGGATGAACAGAGTTATATATTTTCCTCATTCATAACTACATTTTAAATTATATTTGAATATTTTAATTTATTACGTTTCTGGTTTAAACCATAGGTTTTAACAACAACAACAACAAAAAAGATTAGCACAGATTAGATGTAGATTAGCCTCAGATGTACGTGATTTAGAACACATCAAATACGTGAACTCGATTTGTTGCTAGAGATGTTTGACTGCAAGTCATAAAAGTCATGAGAGTCGTCTATAAAGATAAGAGATCATCACCTTGCACAAACAAAGACAAGGATATAAAAAACTAGCAAGGGTACTAAATATTCCTAGACGTACAGGAGGAAGATAAATTCTAAAGTTCAAAGTTGAAGGAAAAGTGGCTTCACTACCTGAATGTAGCAGAAGGAGAAAGTTATCACCAGGTTCCTGAGGAGGCAAGAGTTGACGATTGACTGTGAAGGACCTAAAGAAAGATTTGGTAGCAGCAGGCACACCCTGAACACTGAAGACCACCCCAAGACATACATTTACATTTACAGTAGGTCATTGGTGGGAGTGATGGTGGGACCAGTCGAGCAGACTGGAGGATCGGAGGGAATGTGGTGCAGGGCGGGGTTTGATTAGAGCTGAGAGATAAGTGGAAGCTGGGACGCTTTTAGCTTTGTAGGTGAGCACAAGGGTTTTGAAGTTGATGCGGACAGCTACAGGAAGCCAGTGCAGGGAGCGGAGAAGTGGGGTGGTGTGGGAGAAGGTTGAAAAAAAGACGTGCAGATGCATTCTGGATCAGCTACAGAGGACGAAAGGTCGACACAGGCGGACCTGCCAGGAGAGAGGTGCAGGGTCCAGTCTTGAAATAACAAGGGACTGAAGAACAAAAGTAGCATTTTGAGTTGACTTTGCAGAAACCACTTGTTATACTAGTTGAGCTCTTTAACTTGCTCTTGTTTCACTGAGTTATTGCAAACAGCTGCAAGTTAATCATTTTGGGCCAAAAAAAGAATTTTCAATAGCGGTTGATTAATTTTGAGTGCTGTATAGGATGTTTCTTCATTGATTTGCTGATTTGTTGATGTCAACTACCTTATTTAGCTCCATGGGGTAATTACTAATAGAGGCCCAGTGAGGCGGGAATCATGCTGCTCCAATCTTTTTTTGATTGCATTCTGTAGGAATCATTCATCTCTGATTTGCTACTAAAACATGCAGAGAAAATTCCAGGAGAATCGACGCAGGTCCTGTCTAACGTAGCTAAGCAGTGTGGGATTTATCTAATAGGCGGTAAGACTTCATATGCTTTAAATATGCTATAGATCAGTGTGTTCGATGTGTGTCTGTTGAAAATGCTTTTGTATGTTCAGTTTCATATCAAGATTAATGTGTGTGTGTATACTGTATGTCTTTAACATTGCAGGCTCCCTTGCAGAGGAGGACGGAGGGAAGCTTTTTAACACCTGCCCAGTTTTTGGGCCTGATGGGAAATTATTGCTTAAATACAGGAAGGTTAGTGTGTGTTAGAAATAAGGTTATTGTGACATACAGTAACAAAACCACTGGTTTACAACTGACACAAATTGTAAACAAATCACAATTATTATTGATTAAGGGGTTTGATCAAACCTGCCAACCTGCATTTTAACATTGTAGTACATCATACTATAGAAGTTACAGTCCAGTCTCGTTTATATCAATCAATCAATCAATCAATCAATCAATCAATCAATCAATCAATCAATACTTTATTTATATAGCACTTATTAACAACTTCAACTTGACCAAACTGCTTTACATGACAAATAAAGAAGACAAACAATAAAAAAAAGAAAAATATGAAATCAATGCTGTTAAAATTAAAATAGCAACGTAAAATTAAGAAGTCAAGACAACAGAAAGCATAAAACAGAATATTAAGTATATAGTTCAACAACATTAAATATACAGATCAACATAGGATAAAAACAGAACATTAACAAATAAAAAAGAGAATGTTATTATAGATTAAAGAAACACATTATCTAACTACTATAAAATAAAAGCTAGTGTAAATAAGTGCGTTTTTAATTTGAATTTAAAAGAAACCAGATCCACAACAGATCGAATTTCATGTAGTAACGAATTCCAATCAACATACTGTTAGGGATGCAATGATTGACACCTGCGTAGATGTTTTGAACTCATGACATCCCGGAAATCCTGGACATCCCGACCCACCTTCCCACTCATTTTATTATATATGTACCAGTACATGTCTGACTTTGGTAATGTTCACCAAGTACAGACATGTATACATTACAAGATAACATACAGTAAGTATTTATTAAGAATAAAACAAATCTCATGGTTATGATGCATCTCACATTTTCACCACATGTAAACATCACAGCGCGGTCAGAAAGCACTGACGCATAAACGCTGCTCTCTCTCCTTACAGATGCACATGTATGATGTCGACATTCCTGGGAAAATCCGCTTCCAGGAGTCAAAGAAATTATATCCAGGAAACAGTTTATCCATGTTTGAAACCAGTGAGTTTATCTCAAGGTGATAAATAAAAACACCCGAAATGATTAATGAATGGAAGGAATGGGAGTGTTCTCGGAGCACATGCAAAGGATTCCATACTGATTTACATGCAGGTAGTCTGATCATTTAAAAACCATCAAAGCTTTTGATTGATCTGAGCAGCCCAATACCAGCGTGTACTGAAATAAATGAAGGAAACATTCAGGACTACATTCATTTTAATTGTGTTAAATTGGTGAAGAGGTCCACATTCATATCCTGCTTAAGTCTTGTTATTAAGGGTGAGTAGCTCTTAAAGTACAAATCCTTTAAATCAGGGGTTATGTGATGCCCAAACAGAGAAAGCCAGAGTCAGTGATGTTAAAGGGCTTTTAAACACATGGCTTGGGATTTCCCTAAGTTTATTTGTATGACTGGCTATACTGGTTAACTGTCTACAACACACCAGGAAATGATGAATGTGGCTGCTTCAGGTAAAGATGATCATCATCTGCATGTATTAATACACGTTGTTCCATCACACCTGCCTTTACAATCATGCATGCAAATTCTTTCTGCCAGGGGTTCGATGAACAAGACAAACAGAAGTGGTGACAGGGGCAGGGCTGATGCAGCTTGTAGGAATTTAAAATGAATGAAAAAATTTTAAGTTTAAATATTTATTTATTTATTTATTTATTTATTTATTTATTTTATTGACTACTCGTCAATTACTTTCTTTATTTTATATAATTTTTTATTGTAATTCTTTTTATATCACCATTTGTTGTTGTTTTTTTATTATGTATTTATATTAATTGATTGTTTACTCAAAATAAGTATTTAAATATTTAACTTTTATATTTAGTTGTTATTTCTATTTATTTGTTTGCTTGTGTTTTGCTTTATTTTTCTCTTTTTCTTTAAAGCTGCTTTGTAACAATGTCCATTGTTAATAGTGATATACAAACAAAATTACACTGAATTGAATAAAAGTCATAACACCCTTTTAAAATGCATTTAAAAAAAATAAATGTAATTACAAAGAAGAAATTGATGGAAGCAGCTGAACTGGTATAAAATATGAAAATGTTCACTATAGATTAAAAAAAATTATAATAGAATAAATAAAGGCTTTATTTACTGTATCATGTTATATTTGTTTCATATCATGTATCATAGAAACGCCTTGGAGAGTCATAATATGGCTTTAATATCTGTAATGTAGATTAGATTGAATAATAATCTCTGACCTCCTTTTTATATCTATTTTTAAAGCATTGTGTAAAGTGGGATTAGGGATCTGCTATGACATGCGTTTTGCAGAACTCGCCCAGATCTACACGAGAAAAGGTAGATTTCTTTGTTTCTTTGTTTCTTTGTTTGAGTAGGTGGCCGGTTTGTTTTTTTCTTCTGAATAACTACTGATGCGTCACTATGGGACTCTGTTGGCGGTGGGTAGGTTGCCAGCTGTTGGTTTACCCTGCGTCCTTCAACATGATCACGGGACCTGTTCACTGGGAGCTGCTTCAGAGAGCTCGGTCAGTAACTTCACTGTCTGTTCATGATGTCTCCTGCACTCGTCCCTCT
>JAAGKR010012200.1:3581-14068 GCA_011419295.1 Clarias macrocephalus
CCCCCACCCCCCCCCCCCCCACCCCCCCCAAACACACACACACACACACACACACACACACACACACACACACACACAGCATTACAGGAAGGTAAAAATGTTCCACTGGTCGAGACCAGGGTTACCACTGAGTCATTTGTGGCCAGTGTGAAAAACACAGAGTGATACACACACAAACACACACACACCCACCCACACACATACACACACTCATCAGCTTTTCTGACTTGATGGATCATGCATCAAGTGAGAATGCAGGATGAGGATGAGGCTCTGAGATCAAGAGCACATTTTCACACTTTGCACTCCACCCTGTGTGTGTGTGTGTGTGTGTGTGTACATGTGTGTGTCTGTATTGATCCTCCCAGACAGCAAAAAAAAAAAAAAAAACCACACACACACCCATCCATACAAACACACACACACACACACACAACCTCACGTGTTTCAACACACCCAGCTTCCCATCCAGCTTCTCTTTTTTTCTTTCTAAACTTCATCACAATACAGAAGAGTGTGTGTTCAGTGCTGTGTGTCAGGTGCCGACACTTACTAAGGCACAGAGCTACAGGAACACACACACACGGGCGCGCGCGCGCTCGCACACACACACACACACACACACACACACAGAGAGACAGAGTTAGACGTTAGAGGAGGAGGAGCAGGAGGAGGATATGACTCGTCGATAGACGTGTGAGACTCGTTAAGTGACAGAAGCGCGTCGGACTCGGCGGCGGCGACGGCGGAGCCTCGTCTCACTCATGACGGTGAGTAACACGGTAGAGTTTATTCACGCGATGATAAACCCGCGATGCTGCAGCACCTGTGACGGGATCAGGTGACGTGTGCACGTGCGCACGTGTCTGCGGGACGATAGCGTGGCGATAAACGTGTGTCAGGAGGAGGGCGCGAGCTCGGAAAAGCGACTGATGCTCGAAGCTCGACATTTCCTCTGTAACAAACCGCGCGAGCTTCCCGCGGAGCCCGCGAGCTCCATCCTGCACGCGCTGCCACCTGAGGAGAAACTTTCCGTTACGCGCAGAATGAAAAACAGCAAAATTGAGGAAGAAGAATCTGGTGTCGAAGAATTTTTATGAAACACGAGGGGGAGAAACGTTGGCTTTCTTACTTCTCACGTCGTCCAACAATCCGCTTTATTTTTAACGTTTCTCGAATAAAACGCAGCTCAGGACGTGAGAACGTGTTTATGGCGTGTGGGTGAGATGTGAAACATGCCCCTCAGGTGCCTGGGCCTGGAACACACAACCCAGCCTTTATTTCCTCATGTATATATATATATACCTATGTTGAAAGTAAACTTTAATCTGTAATATTGTGCTTAATATGCTGATAATAGCATCTGATCTGATCTAAACAAAGGAACATGATGTTCAAGATTAAACTAAAAGATTTCCTGTTTAAACTTTTGGTCTGAAGCCCGCGTTGCATCACGGCGTTAAGATTCACTGTTCAAATGTTAAAAGCGGTTTAAATAACCCTTAGGAACGTCCCCACAACGCTGCCGTAACGTCCACAGGGTTTGTGTTTGTATCGTTTCTAGAACATTGTATGAATGTTGTTTCTGGAACGTTCCTCAGCATCTTTGTTGAGTGTTTGCTGAACTGAACATGGGTTTGGTTTTGAACCAAAAGATCTAAGAGATCGTCCTTTGCTTAATCGCTGATTCTGACCGTCTTCTCGAGTCCGCACGTAAACTCTAAATGCACGAGGAGCTTCAGGAGTCGGTTTGTGTTGTGATGCGCAAGTGAAGTTATTCACTTAAAGGAATCCAATTTTAAATCTTCACGCCGGTGCTCTGATTAATCCTCACTTTCTTTCTCTTTCTTTAGAAACTCTTTTACCTTCTGCACCACACCCCAGCTGCACTAACGAAGAAAACGAGAGAGAGAGAGAGACGGAGGAGGGAGAAAGAGGAAGAGAAGATTTGTGTCTTTCCGGCCTAGATTAATGCAAGTTTAACCTCAGAGCTCAGCCTGAGCACGGAGAAGGGAACTTAACCCTGACTGAGGCGAAGAAATGCAACGGTTATTAATAAAACCTCAAGGTGTTTAAATCTCTGCAGAAAAAAACCCTCAGGCTACAGATGTGATCTTCTGGAAATCCTGAAGCTCAATTCACGTCCCAGAATCCATCGTATCTCACCGTGATTCAGCTAAACAGAAAAAATACAAGAATCTTGAGTGAGGAGCTGCAGTGAAACAGGATGAACCTTATCTTCATCACATTGGTCTTCTCGCTGGTCCTCAGACCAGACGTCATGCTCCTGAACGCAGAGGAGGCGAGTACAGGGCCCACGAGCATGCAGACCAATCAGAACATGGTCTTCTCACAGGTGACAGAATCCAGCCCTGGTATGGGCCTTGTCCTTACAGTTGCAGAGGAAACGACCTTTAGGAGCACGGCCCTTGTTGAAGACAAGTTCTCTACCGTGGAAAATATTACTTCTGAGGTTGAAGAAGTGACACAAACATCAGAAGAACAAATGACAACTTCAGAGCTTCCAACCACATCAAAGGTTCCGACCACTCCAGAGACTACAGCCGTTCAGGTGCACATAACAACATACAACCCCTCCACGTTAGCTGCTCCTGCTGAAACCACATCTCAGCCTGTGGAGGAAACAGTCACCACCGAGGATCCTCGGACCCCATCACCACCTCCAACCATTCCTGAGTCAACCGCCACGACCACATTTCCATCAGCTGTTACATCTACACCTGCTAGTCCTGAGAAGGTGACTGACACCTCACAAACAACCACGCCCATGCCCAGACCTACCACTACCATCATCATCACCACCACCACCACCACCACCATCACCACCACCACCATTCAGGAGCAGACTACTTTAGAGCCCACTGACACCGACACCCCATCAGCACCATTCTCTGAGGAGACGTGGTCACCCACCAACATTAGCACTGGTATCAGCTTCAGTAGCATCAACATTGCACAGGGAATGGGCAACAGTCAAAACAATGACGATACCAAAAAGGAAAGTAACTGGCTAATTATCGCGATCATAGCGCTCGTCGCTTTCTGCATAGTAACGACGCTTTGTGTCATGGCCATCATCATGAAACGCAGAAAGAGAAGCGGCAAGCAGAGCTTCGGAAGCGCAAACGGGAAGAAAGGCACGAATTATGATGTCTGGGCGGGGCCTATGCCATTAGGAGGCGGGGATTGTGAGGGTATGGAGGAAGGTGACGCACAAGGAGAAGAGAAGAAGACGGACGGGGCAGAGGGGATGGGGCTCAGCACATTCGTGACTGTGGAGGAGAATGGAGGCGTTGGCCGGCCGGGGTCACCTGAGGCCGAGAAGTGGGAGGAGAAAGAACCTCTGCTGTTCATCGACCAGGAAGGGAAGGAGAAAGCAAAAGAGGCGGGAAAGAGCGAGGACGCAGACGCTAAAGGAGGAGCGGAAAAGAGCGAGGATGCAGACGCTAAAGGAGGAGCGGAAAAGAGCGAGGACGCAGACGCTACAGGAGGAGCGGAAAAGACAGACGCCAAAGAGGCGGAGCTTAACGGAGGAGAAACTTTCTGTCTCACGACTGCTGTGTGAAATCTGCTCCATGTGGACACAAACTCAGGAGTTCCAATTAATTAATTACTTATAATAATAATAATAACAATAATATTTTATTGCTATAAAATAATTAATAATTATAAGTTATATATATATATTATATAAATATATGATGTTCATTTAAATTCCACTTTTTTAATACAAAACTTGAAAAAATGTCTAAAAACTAAAAAAAGTATATTTTTGTATTCTTTAGCCCATGTTATTAATTGCCAAAACTCATGTTCTGCTCCACACACACAAACACACACACACACTCTTAGAACGTGAATTTCTTTTGTTGTTTCTGTACTTTAACATTTGCAAAAAAAAAACCCTGTATATAATAAACAGCTGTCCTCTATCAGAACTGAGTACCGCCTCCACTGTCACTCACAGCAGTAGCACAAGCTGAGGTCGTTTGTGTCTTTATGTGGTTTTTATTCACCAAAGCTGTTTGATCCAGCGTCACATCTGCTGTTTTAATTATGTTTATTAATTATTCTATTAAACATTTAAAACTAATACAGAGCTACATATGTGCGATGAGGTGTGTATTTAACATGCAATACAGACTTTGTGCAGAAGGTGTGGTCTTTGACTTTGTATGTTAAAATTAGAGCAATGTGGGCGTGTCTTAAAGGCTATAGATGAGAACATGGGCGGGTCTCTGACTCCATATTTGGAATATTTGAGCCATTCGCTTTCATGGAGTGCGTGTAATCTTATAATTTTAACTCTAGCAAAAATAGGAACTGGCAGACGTGACAGTGTTCACTTTTATCCATTTACACGAGTTCTCGCTTACGTTATAGCAGCTATAAACTGCCATTCCCTCATCTTTATTTTCTCTCTCTTTAGGTTTATAAGACAAGCAGCTTGTTATGTCATGTTACTGAGAAACCGCAAGGAAGTGTAAGCTTTGTGTGAACCTTACAAGCTCTGACACTGGAGACTCCTTCCAGTTAATGTTAGACAAACAGACAGACGCGGGCGGACACACAGAGTTTCTAACAGAATGCTTTAAAAAAAAGCAGAATGCAGCTCAGAGATCGTACATCTGCAAACATCTGTGTTTTCATGTGTTGTTCAGAGGAGCGGTTAGCTTTTAGCACACATCCAGTATAAAGTAGGTTATTAGCCACTCACACCACACACACTCACACACACACAGCCTCATTAGTGGTTAGGCTAAAGTATTAAAAAAATCTCTTGTGTGTGTGAGTGTGTAAACTGTACAAATATTTTTAGACGGTTATGAGCCTGCAGTCCATAAAGTGACCACAGTGGTGAGCGCAGCAGCACGGCATCTCCAGATGTGTTACAGCGAGCAGGGAAACACTCACCGGACGTCCGCTCTTTCTTTCTTTCTTTCTTTAAATCTTCCTTTCCTCTTCTGCGCATGTGCATTACATATACACACACAGTCTGTCCATCCGTATTTCATTACCCTGTATTAGAAGTGTTCGGTTTGCACTAGTGAGGGCTGAAGCCCTCACCGCGCTGCACAGAACCCTCCACCTTTAGGGTGTTGTTGTGTCTTTCTCTTCATCGTATGATACTAATTGTCCCTCCTCATGATCAATCGTTAAAATAAAATCAGGGTAAATAAGAGGAGAGGTGAGGAGCGGAGTGTGCTATAAGAGTGTGTTACATCATCAGCAGTCAGGAGGACTCGCTCTGACTCGACGTCTCAGCCGTGGGTTGGGTTTTTGAGGGATTGATTTTTGCAATAATAAAACATAAAATGAAAAAAAAAAAACATTGTAGCACATCTCCACTCGCTCACTCATGCGTGGGTCTCGGGGACGGAACCTATTTCAGGAGACTTAGGGTTCGAGGCATGGTACACCCTGGACAGGGTGCCAATCCATTGCAAGGCACACACACACACACACACACACACACACACACACACACACACACACACACACACACACACACACACACACACACACTATTCACAATTTGGGAACACCAATTATCCTAATCTGAATGTCTTTCGACTGTTGGAGGAAACCAGAGAACCCAGAGGAAACCCACCAAGCACAGGGAGAACACACAAAACTCCACAACACACACAGAACCGGGGCGAGAATCGAACCCGCACACTGGTGGTGCAAAGCAACAGTGCTAACACCTACACCACCGTAGGACATTTTTAATATAATCCTTTATATATACAGTATATAAAAAACTCAATATTAACATTATGTCTAACACTAAACACTCACTAAGTTTCATTTTAGCTTCAAATGAGTTTTTTCTTATTTCAGTCCAAAACAAAGCGTTTATGTGTTTATCCATGCAAATAAACACTTGTAAATTAAACTTTCTCTGTAAACTGTGACAAAAAAGACCTCAGAGTGTGTGACATAATGGAAATGGGCGGAGCTTCCAGAGTCCAATCAGGCAAAAAGTGTAAATCACTCCCTATGTACGGGACTTGACTTGACTTGACTTGACTTGATTTGACTTGATGGTCTCGTCTCACTTTTTATCAGCGCGATAAGAAAAAGACCTGTGTTGATTATAGCGCACCCTGGTGTTAGATCACGGGTAGCTGAAGGCGAGGTAGGACAGAAGTGCAGATCTGTATTTAAAGATTGACACAGACATACACGGCTCTCAGAAGCTGTTTTACATGTGTAAGAATGAGGAGGAAAAATGTAATAAAGTCACTATAGCAAATATAATGCGTTGTATAAATAATTTGACACAGACCAGGCTGATCCTGGGGCAGACGCTAATGAATATTAAAGAGTATTAAAGAGTCACGTGACGAGGTGTCAAATCAAACAAGCGGAAATCTTTTCTGCAGATCCCATAAAAAGCTTTGTGGGGTTATTGATGTCTGATGTGCCGGGGCTGCTGGGTAATGTAGTATATACAATGACACGCCAAACACAAAATGTGTAAAGGTCTGTTCAAATAATCATATCATATCATATCATATCATATCATATCATATCATATCATATCATATCATATCATATCATATCAATACCTGGCCTTGTTTAAATATACATGTGATTGTACCTCGAAAAGGTAAAAGTAGGAGGAGCTTTATGAGGGGCGGGTTTACTGATGGACAGTTTATGATAATGAGTCTCTCTGTTGTGTATTGAAAGGGTGTCAATACTTTAATCTCAGTAAAGATAGAATCTTATCAAGCTTATTCTGTCTGAATCTCACCGGGGGGTTTGGGGGAGGTGGTGTTAGGGGTGTCACTTCCTACCCTACGCAGTGAACAAAACAAGTGAACAGGATGCTGTTTATTTTGATCTCCCTCATTTACATAAATAAATAAACAATAAATAATTTATATCTAAATCTTAATTGTGTGAAAATGAAGAAATGTGACATTTCTTCTTATGCAGATTAGAAAAGCAGGATAAACCTGCTGCATGATTCTGTCGCTGTAGCTCTTGACCAATCAGCACTCAGCACTGTTTATATCTCCGCCCACTCGCCCCTGTTCGGGTCCACTGGTCACCTGCAGGAAGAAGAACCAAGTTCAGTTCAGCACACACTCCAGGGTGGGTGTAATGAACACAGAAAACTACAAGATGGCGCCATGACTACTCTGTACACACACACACACACACACACACACACACAGCTTAGTTCTGTTCATCCATCCAGCTCTAATAGTTTCTAGATCTGTTTTATTCATCTCTCTCTCTCCCTCTGTGTGTGTGTGTGTGTGTGTGTGTTTGTGTGTGTGTGTACATGTGTGTGTGTGTGTGTACATGTGTGTGTGTGTGTGTGTGTGTGTGTGTGTGTTCGCAAAACATGTTTACAACCAGAGATGACTGCAGAGGATCACATGTACAACTGCTGGAGACAAACACAATCCATCACAACTGCTTTTAAACAAAACCACAGGAAAGAGAGAGAGAGAGAGAGAGAGAGAGAGAGACATGGGGAGAGAATTAGAGGAGGAGGGTCTTGGAATAGAATAGATTCTTCTGGGGGAGAAAGGGGAGGAGAGAGAGAGAGGAGGGCTGCTAACTACATCTGGAACTTATTGGGAACAGAGAGAGAGAGCGGAAGAGGAGAGAGACAGAGGAGAGAGAGAGAGACAGAGAGAGAGAGAGAGAGAGAGAGACAGAGGAAGAGGGAGAGAGACAGAGAGAGAGAGAGAGAGAGACAGAGGAAGAGGGAGAGAGACAGAGGGAGAGAGACAGAGAGAGAGAGAGAGGGAGAGAGAGAGACAGAGAGAGACAGAGAGAGAGAGAGAGAGACAGAGGAAGAGGGAGAGAGAGTGCATGAAGAATGAAAGATCAACAGTTTTGAGTTTGGAAGATGAAGCGGACGCCTCCTCTGATGATGGAAATCTAGGAATCTTTTAAACATTAGGTATCTTACTTATAAACCAAAGAGAGGATTTTTTTTTTAAAGAGGACTGAAGGAGGAACCGAAGAGCATCAGAACCTCACCGCTGAACAAACTCATCCTCTGGCACCTGGTGAAGACCGACGGCGACAATCCGGACCGAAATCCCTCGAGAAATTCCTGAAAGATTCCTGGAAACGTTCCGAGTTTATCTTCCTGAGTTTCCGTCTGCACCCCCCTCCTCCGCCCCCCCCACCTCCTCCTCCTCGCCCCCCAGCAGGTAAATTAAAGCTCTGTCCTCTGCTTCATGTCATTATGGAGGTGTAATAAGATGACTTCCAGGTGCTAAGGGCAGGAGCCGTGATTTACGATTCCACACACACTTTGTTTCCAATTTTGGTATGAAGAAATGCAAAAGTTTGTGCACCCTTCAGGACAAAGACCTTTAGCAGATGTTCGTTCTGGTTCTGGGTGGGAGAGTAACGATGACCAGGCGCGTGACTCATTTAGAATTTTTGCTGCATGTGTTTACTTTTTATCTTTCCCTCTGCTTTCGGGCTTAGAGCTAGACTTTAGACATTAGGGTTTAGGCTTAGGGATATGGTTTAGGGTTGGGTTTGGGGTTAAGTTTAACAGGAAACTCCACACTGATATCATTGGATCTTTTTTTCCAGCTTCACAACAGGCAACACATCTTCAGTTAGGGTGTGTGAGAGCTGACTTTAGATTCCACTGGCTCATAATTCAACTGCTCAGGAGTTAAGATTCACTTGTGTTCATTTTGTTAAATAATTACATGTTAATGACTTGATAAAAATAATAATAACAACGATAATAATAATAATAACTCATGAAGCAGCCTGAAGACTGGAGTTTTTATTAGAAGATTAAACAGTAACATTGTTGCCCACTTTTAAATCATTTCAACTCACACATCAAGGACGGGGATACAAACTTTTGCACTTTTGAATGTAGAGCCTTTATCACGTTCCTCTCGCTGTGGCATGTCGCGTACTTTTCTTGAGCACATGAGGTCAGGGTCATTTCCTCAGGACACATCTGTAACCTCAACATTGGGGGGCGGGAGGGTTCTGTGTGTGTGTGTGTGTGTGTGTGTGTGTGTGTGTGTGTGTGTGTGTGTGTGTGAGTGTGTGAGTGTGTGTGTGTGAGTGTGTGTGTGAGTGTGTGAGTGTGCGAGTGTGTGCGAGTGTGTGCGAGTGTGAAAAATGTCATAGTTTTGATAATACCTACATGTGGTTCCACTTTTTCCTCATACCATCAAAATGAGTCTATGAGTTTGTGTGTGTGTGTGTGTGTGTGTGTGTGTGTGTGTGTGTGTGTGTGTGTGTGTGTGTGAAGTGTCAGCCTTCCCTTTGACTCCAGTGGAATTCTGTGACCTGCTCCAAGAACAGGAAGTGCTTTTTTCCTGACAGGAAGTAACCACCCGGCTCTGTGCCGCTGATAGTGTTCACCAACAGAACTGATCCGAGTCTCACTCAGACTTTAACTAAAACCTAAAACACCAGTGTACAGCAGAACCATGAACACACACACACACTCACACACACCCACACATACACACATACACACATACACACATACACACATACACACATACACACACACTCACACACACGCACGCACACGCACACACACGCACGCACACACACGCACGCGCACGCACGCTCACGCACGCGCACGCACGCGCACGCACGCACACACACGCACACACACACACACACACGCACACACACACGCACACACACACACACACACGCACACACAAGCATGCACCTAATGCAGAGACACACCTAACACACACGTCTAACACACATACAAGGTGAGAGGGTTGTTCCAGAACCTGTGACCTCGGGTTTAGACTAAAAGAAGGTCTGTGTAACTGGAGGTGTTAGACCGCTTAGCACTTGACAAACAGAAAGTTTGATGTTACAATTCGTTGTACAGGGTGGGTGAAAATGAACCCGGTGATATTTAGTGGTTATAGAATCTGTGGTATCACTGGAGTCATGATGAACACAGGCTCTCCGTGTGCTCTCACTGTGCCTGCGTGGTCGGACCGGCATCCCCCAGGACGTCGGCTGGGACGACGCGGACCTCACGACGGCCTCCGAGAAGTCCAGGTCTCTCTCCGTGTGATTTGCCTGTGGGGGGACACAAAGGAGGAGGTGTATGGGACAAAGCCTCGCACACTGGACTCAGGCGCTTCTCAGACTGTACACTCCAACCCCAGGAAACTTGAGGAAACTGGTTGACGCCACCGGTGCAGACGTTGTAATTTAAAGACTTGCTATTATTTTCCTGTGTAATAAAGTACAGTTTACTTAATGTATAGTTAGTTTCAATATATTTGTATTAGAAATATGGACTTCTACCAATTTTCACTGCCTAGTTATTTTTCACCCACCCTGTATATTTAATGAGTGATTCTATTATAATGAGTCTCCAGCGCAGTCCAGCTGAGCCCTGACAGGAGGGACGTGCTGCCTTTTCTTTGCTCCAGTAGAAAAAGCATTTCCCTGTTAGAGTGTAGAACCACTTT
>JAAGKR010012201.1:0-17099 GCA_011419295.1 Clarias macrocephalus
AGATTGATTTAACAAAAGTATTTATCTGTTTGTGAGTGAGTGATATGCAGTACACACAAACACACACTAACACACCCACACACACACACACACACACACACACACACACACACACACGCACACACATTTTCCTAGCGAAAAAAACCTACCATGTCAACACAGTGTGGTTGTTCCTGTCACCACTGTGGCACATAAATCATTGTTACTGACTGACCTGAGACGGGGAAAGTACACACTCACTCACACACACACGGTCCAGTGCTGCCTCTTAAAGTCCACAGAGAGTATTGCAGTGATGGAGAGGTCCTCAAACTCACATCATGAGCTTACCTGCAGTTGTAGTGTCAGACCCACGGTGCAGGAAAGTTATTAAATGTTATAAAACTCAGTCAGATGAAAAGCTGTGATTATTGTCTGGTGAGGAATGAATGAGTGTATAGCTGCTATAACCCGAGTCACTACAGGAACTCATTCCACAACAGCAGTCGTGACTGAAAATAAACACAGTGTACGAGTTACTCTTCAGTCAGTGGAAAGGCAACTTTGCTGTAGTATAAGAGGAACAGAACACACGAGGATCACATATCTGTATCACATTATCTGTGTATCACATTATCTGTGTCACCCAGGAGGGGTCGGGTTCCTTCTGTGTCTCATTCCTCAAAAGTTTGTCCTCACCACCACGGCAAATCAGTTACTCATTAGAGATTTAATGTGCTAACTTACAATATGCTAATTGTAAAGCTGCTTTGTGACAATGCCTACTGTTACAAGCACAACATGAATAAAACTAAACTGAATACATACAGTTCTTATTTTGTGATCCAGATTCAGCACTTAACTAAACTTAACATTAAAGATCATGATAAAGCACAACACAGGGAAAGGAGTATCATGGTAAGGAATTATGTAAATATAATTACAATGCTTTCAGTGTTAGACACATAGAGACATTTGAACAAACAGAATTCTAGAAGTAATAAAGAAACAAAGTTTCAGGTTAATTCACAAACATGATAACTTGAGTTGGAACCAAATTTTTCAAATTTGCATGTTCTCGCCATGTTTGGTGGATTTTCTCTGTGTACACCAGATCCAACCGACAGTCTAAAGACATGCAGATTAGGTTAACTGGCATTTCCAAAATTGCCCATGGAGTGTGTGGCCTGCAACGGATTGGCACCATGTCCAGGGTGTACCGCGCCTTGTGACTGAAGTCTCCTGGGATAGGCTCCGCCCCCTGCGACCCTGGGATAAGTGCTATAGAAAAAGTGAAAAAGAGTTTCTTATGAATACTTCACAGCTCAAGGCGAGAAAGGATACAAAAAAGGAAACTACAGCTTAAACTTAAAATCTTTTCCTGATTTTACAAATTTATTACTTCATACTTATTGGTAGGTACAAATATATGGTTTATTACAGCCCAGTAAAAAAAATCTATTCGCTGGTCTATGTAATGTCTGATGTTCATGTTTCTATGAAGCACAGTTTTTAACGCACTGATCATAATTAAAATGTTCAACATATGCGCTATGGTGTCGGGCACTGGGATGTTAGGGGCAGATACTTTGGGTGCTGTGGATTGGGGATCCATGGATCTGACTTGTTTGTCCGGCGCTTTCCTTGGAAGCTTTGGATGATCTGGATCTGGGGAGTTTGGGGGTCGATTGGGGCCTTGAACTCTTTGCTTGCACTGGGTGTTCTGGTACTTTTTATTACTGCCAATACTGACATTTTCAGTGATTTGTGCTGCATTGCATCATTTTTCTGGGATCAGACTGGATGGGTTGGCCTCTGGTCCCTGCTGCCATGGGTGAGCCTTGGTTACCCATCAACCTGTCAACATGTTGCTGGTGTATGCCAAGTAAAATTACTTCACCAGTCAATAGGCATAATGTAATGACTGATCTGTGTATCATGTAAGATTACATCATCAGGGAAGGACTTTATGCTCATCTTGTAATACAAAAATGTTTACGAAATGAAACTTTTACTGAAAGAAACACTACCACACTACAAATACACTAAACTACAGCTGTGGCCAAACATTTTGAGAATGACACAAACATGAATTTTTACAAGGTCTGCTATTTAAGTGTTTTTACATCTGTTTATCAGATGTTACTCTGGTATACTGAGGTATAATTACAAGCATTTCATAAAGGTGTCAGAGGCTTTCATTGACAATAACATTAAGTTTATGCAAAGAGTCAATTTGCAGAGTTGATCTTCTTTTTCAAGACCTCTGCAAATCGACCTGTGAAATTGTGAGTGAGGCCACTCTCTTGGCTGAGAAGCATCGCCACACATGAATGGTCTGTTACTGTTGGTATGACACAGGACAGATGGTAGTTCTTACTTTTTCTTATCTGGAGAAGCTTTTTTACAGATGCTCCAAACCATCGGAAAGGGGATTCATCAGATAAATGACTTTACCCCAGTCCTCAGCAGGTCAAT
Source organism: Clarias macrocephalus (assembly GCA_011419295.1). Classification (NCBI taxonomy): domain Eukaryota; kingdom Metazoa; phylum Chordata; class Actinopteri; order Siluriformes; family Clariidae; genus Clarias; species Clarias macrocephalus. The sequence goes on from JAAGKR010012201.1 coordinate 2,458, forward strand.
CCCTGTAACTTTTGCAGAATATCAGTCTGTCCCTGGTGTTTTTTTCTGGAGAGAAGTGGCTTCTTTGCTGCTCTTCCTGTAAGGTATTAAGGTAAGCGCTACTGTAACTATAAAAGGCAAACCACTAAATTCAGTACAACACATCTACAGGGTGGGTGAAAAGTAACTAGGCATTAAACACTGGTGATAAAGTCCATATTTCTAAATGCGTTACAGTACAGACAAGACACTTGCTGACTGCTGGAGCTGCTTGTAGTCTCTAGATTCTCAGATTTAATCTCTTCTTGTTGCAACGTTCTCAAATGTTCCTCAAAGTGGCATCTCTGCATGTACCTGTGGAGGTATGTTTGAGCTGTGTAGGAAAGACGACACATGGACCAGGAGAAGACTTGAAGACCGCTGTTCGCTCCTGAAGCAGAAAAAGTAAACTAAAGTAAAAGGAGAGAATAGCAGTCTAACATACTGTAAGTGACATTTGAGTTATTGAGGTTTTGTTTTTGTTTTATCTATACAGGTAAAAAGTAAATAAAAATGTAATGAGCTGGATATTCTTTCCGCCCATGTAAGGTACTGAAAGGTCCTGAGTCAATACTCGATTTACTCTTATCACCTTTCTTTTAAATTCCTGCTCTGTTCCTTGACAGGTTGGGTCTTGGTTCTTAGACAACTTTATATCGACATTAAGATCCTCGGTTCCCTGCTGTGAGGTGGTTATATGAAAGCAGTGTGCTTTGCACCACCAATACACTGTTTTCATAAGCAATTAAATAAAAATCTTATTATGTACTTGACATCTCAACTAAGTTGTATCTGATCAAAGAACCAATCACACAGTGTCGAAAGTTTGAAAATCAAAAACCGAGTTCAAACTAAATGAGCCTTAAAATATGCAGAGTTTGGACATAACCATTTTCAGAGCACTTTTTGCTCCAGAGGAAGTTGAAAGCATTCCCAGATCCTGGGATTATAATGATTTTAACAGTGTATAACCAGAGGTGGGTATAGAACACAAATTCTGTACCTGAGTAAAGGTAGAGATTCTCTAGGGCAAATAATACTCAAGTAAAAGAAGTTTTTCGCTTACTTGTGTACCTGAGTACAGAAGTACTCACATTCAATTTTACGTAAAAATCAAAAGTTCAGGGCTTGTATTAGCCTTTTTCATAGAAAAACAAAATCTCCCTGTCTCTCTCTCTCTCCCGATTGTGAATGTGCCGTGTTCGTCACTTTCTGCAACCAGCTGAGTCAAGTCATGCAATTACACATAATCATCAGCAGGTGGCCTCGCTTCAAATACAGTGGAACCACGGATTGTGAGTAACGCGGTTTGCCAGTGTTCTGCAAGACAAGCAAAGATTTTAAATTAATTTTGACTCGGAAAATGAGCAAGTCTTGGTTTACGTATCATGAGCATCAAAGTGCATGCACTTCTTGTTTTGACGCCGAGCGTCACGTGACCACAACTGAGCCAATGGTTTCTCTCTCTTGCGCTGCGGAATTGTGGGTAATCGTCTCCCCTGCTGGGTCTTAGTGCTCGTCTCTTACTGGTATATTCAACATCTGTGCACGCGTGTACTGTTTACTATAACACTGTGTGTGTGTAAAACATTTTTTTTGTGTTTGTATGTGTGTGTGTACAGCGTGTGTACTGTTTATTATAACACATGTGTGTGCGCATGTATAAAGCAAAAGAAAGTCTCATTAGAGAGGTTAAAGATCCATTTTCTCCTTCTCTGTATCAGCCTGTCGTTGTGTGTGCGTGCATGTAATTTGCCACCGTGCCCCTTCACATGCACTTGCCATTACACCCACCCCCAACCCCCACCTCTTCTCGGCTTCACACATACCTACAGACACACTCTCTCTGCTCTACACAGAAACTCTATTCTGTCGCGATCCTTTTCAAAGGTAAGGTGCAGCTTCATTTGTTTTTTTTTTTTTACTTTACAGCAGTGATTCCTTTAGTATGCGCTCACGCGAGTGTCATTAGCGATGTTCCTTGCCAATTTTTCTGATAAAACAGTCTTTCCATTAATGTGTGTGTGTGCATGCACACCACACACACAGCGCCTGCGCACATAAATGGAAACACTTATCTGTCGGGATTTATTTTTACTTTTTTTTTAAGGTAAAGTACAGGTTCATTTGTTTTATTTTTACTTTATATTTTGTGTTAATTATTTTTATGTGTAAATTTTTTTGGCCTATGGAACTAATAATTTTAGTTTCCATTTTTTCTTATGGGAAGATTTGCTTTACGAGTGTTTTGGAATACGAGCCCACTTCCAGAATGAATTATGCTCGTAATCCAAGGTTCCACTGTATAAGTAATAAGTATTCTCTAATAAAACTACTCAATATGTAATAAATAAATGAATGAAGTGTATGTACTCATTTATATCTCACTTGTGTATAACTCACCTCATCCAGTTAGCATTAACCTCTCTTTTGGCATCTATGTATTTCTCACACTGTCCGTTCCTATAGATTTGGAATAAAAAAATTCATAAATTGTATATTTATGTGCATTTACTTTTTATATCTTCATGTACATCAGGAATTGTAAAATAATTAAAATGTGCATAAAAAATTTAATTAAGGATTGCCATTTCTCATGTTCAAACAGAAAACATAATTCTAGTGCTAAACACCTGGTATTCTGCTCATAATTTAATTACTGCATCGAATTTCTGAGCCCTAGTCCACACTGTGAAAGGCACATTTTGTACAAGTAAATACTTTTACTATTTTCATTATTATTAAGGAGTCTAAAAGAGGAAGAGAACCTAGAAACTTTTATATAAAATTAATGCCATTTAATAGGAAACAACCCTCATCACCCAAGAGTATCCACCAGTTCTTCCTGGTATGGCCCAAAGTGAACACCAACTGGAATGGTGCCCCCCTTATCAAACACTCCCAGGAATGTGCTGGGAATATCAGACTGCCCGACCTCGTGACCGGGGGGAAGCTTTGTCTGGCTCGGTCAGTGACGCCCATGGGAACAGGGGTATCGTGAATGAATAGAGCTGGACCAGGAACCTCACACTTGTTGTAGAAAAAACACCTGCAATCCTCACAGGCTGGACACAACAAAGGAAAGAAATAAAGGGAAAATAAAAGCAAGAGAGAGAATTTGGAGTAACTGGATAAGTCGGTCTGAGTAAGGGCGTCTGCCAAATTCCTAAATGTAAGCAAAACAAGGAGAAGTGCAAAAACCATTACTGTAATGGGTGAAGCTGCACTGGGTACTTTGAGTGGCTCTAGTCCATGTAAGTACAGTGCCTTGCAAAACTATTCATACCCCACTTTTCCACATTTTTGCCACATTACAAACACAAATGTAAATGTATTTTAAGTGGAAGATGGTGACAAATGGTTTTTAAATTTTTTTTTTTTTTACAAATAAATATCTGAAAAGTGTAAAATCCAGTCGAACCAACTGCCTACAATGGGATGGTTTAGATAAAGCATATTCATGTGTTAGATTGGCCCAGCCAAAGTCCAATTGAGAATCAAGACTTGAAAATTGCTATTCACAGACACTCTCCATCCAATCTGACTAAGCTTGAGCTTTTTAGTAAAGAACGGGCAAAAAGTTCACTCTCTAGATGTACAAAACTGGTAGAGACACACCCCAAAAGACTTGCTGCTGTAATTGCAGCAAAAGGTGTTTCTACAAAGTATTGACTCAGGGAAGTGAATACAAATGCACGCCACACTTTTCAGATATTTATTTGTAAAAATTTCCACTGCAAAATTATGGGCCGCTTTGTGTTGGTCTATCACATATAATCCCAATAAAATACATTTACATTTGTGGTTATAACATGATAAAATGTGGAAAAGTTCACGGGTTTAAATACTTTTGCAAGGCACTATAGTTTTAGTCCAAAAGCTACAGTATGAAAAGTTAAGTTCATTAAGTTGAAGAAAATATTGTATGGTGTAATGCTTTTCTTTGTCGATTTAGGCACCTACATTATTTAAACAACCCCTTTCACTAATTCTGGCCAGTTCTACAGCTACAATGTCTTACGTGAGAAGCATTTCCTCATGTAAATCTGATGTTTACATTTATATCTGCTCATTTGCTTTTCTCAAAAACAGCATATAATTATGAACATTTTACATTCCTGCTCAAAGATGTGAAAAAAATAAAAATCAGCAGCCCAAGCGCCTAATCAATGAGTCACCATTTCCCTTACTTGCGCAATGATAATATTTATATTAATTACATCAACATATGGTATATAATAATATTATTGAATTAATAAATACACACATTAGAAATAACAGTTTGTACTTATTTTAGGATTTTTAGCTCAAATGGCTTTAAGATCAGTTCTGTGCATTATCAGCTTCATAGTTTGGGTTTTCAGACTCAAACCCTGTCACTGTGGGCTGGAGTGAAGTAAAGCACAGACTGGAGCAGAATGAAGAGAGTCTTTATTATCAGATGTAATTTACAGTACAGTGCAATCATTTCAGTTGGTGTTAGAGTGTAGGGTTGTACTCTGTGATGGAGCACCCTGGGGCAGAGAGGGTTAAAGACTGTTCCTCAACCACCAGACAGTAGCTGATCAATATCAGGACCCCAACTCCTAATCAGCATGCACTGCAACGTCTGCTTTAACCAAAGAGTTTTTTTTCATTATATATTGTATAAAAATGTATAAAAAAATATAATTAAATATTTATTTACTAAATATTTACTAATATTAATAACACACTTGTACGAAACATGAGCATCACACAGCAACCACGTTTGACTTGAAACTGAGATTTTTCCAATTCTGTGTACGTTAACTACGAGTGGCAAAATAACAAATTCTAAACAATACACAAGATACACTTGCTAGTATGAATGCAGGTTTGTTTGTTATTTAGACCAGGACTGTTCTCACTCATCATCATTATGTTCTTCTTCTTTAACACAGATCATTTTCAGTTTCTTGTACTCGTTGCTTTCACAACTGTCCTGGTTTAGCTGCATATTCCTGCCTTCCTGAAACAAACCACATGTGAACATTAATCCACTGATTAGCATAGACATCTTAGCATAACTATTAATAAATATTCAGTAGAGACTATTAGAGATAACAGTTTATAGAACATTATTAACATTTACCACTAGTGAGTGCGTGCGGGTTGCCCCTGTGGATAAGATGACAAGAGAATCGTTTGGGTGCTGTGGGGTGTAGGACAAGGCCTCTGTGGATAAGACGTGTATCCCATGTCACGATCGGATTGGAATCTGGGGAGTTTGGAGGCTAGGTCGGGGACCTCAGGCTCTTTGCCTTCTGGGCCCTGTGCGGTGGTGCACTGGGTGTTCTGGTGCCTTTCTATCGCGACCAGCACTGATTTGTGTCAGTAATTTGTGCTGAATTGGCTTTTCTGTGAGATCAGACCGGTTGTGCTGGACTTTGGTCCCCGCAGGCATGGGTGAGCCTTGGGTGCCCCTGATCCTGTCACCAGTTTACTGGGGGATAACTGATCATCAGCGTTAATGTCATGGCTGATTGATGGATAGTTCTTAGGCTCATAAACCGTCCCATTACAGCACTGTTGAATTATTGCTATTATCAGTTTTTTAAGTTCACAATAAAAATGTGAAAAGAACACAGGCAACATTTCTCAGTCAGAGTGGTATCTCGACATATAAGTTTTATCTGTTCTGGAGGTGAGTTCTTAAGGTGAAATTTCGTAAATTTCGTTGTGAAATGCATTTTCCTATAGGAACTAATGTTCCTTTTCTTCTTGCTAACATTCTTGGGACCCATGGTGCTATGCCTTCACTAGATCTTGCAAAAAACGCAAAAAAACCCTACAAAAGAATACATAAATGCGTTTTGCCTGGTTTTCCATGGACGCAAAAAGTTTTAAATGGCTGCCAGATGTACGCTTAATTAGTAGTGTTCATACATGAACTGAACAAATAAAAGTCTTGGTACCGTGCACAGCTTGTCACAAAGAAGTTTGGGGTTAGGCAAAATCCCGCTGATGCAAAATGTCTGTGTTTCGCTTCTCTCGTTACTTCCTCTCCTTCCCCTGGAGAATACTTCCACCTCAACCAAAGGTGTACGCGATAGGAATGAGCCACCTTGTCGTTATGTTGGGTAATGCTTTGCGAACTCATATCTTCCAGCTGTTACATATTTCCCTCCGGTGATGACAAGCTGTCCTCAGCCGTGGACATGACTGCACAACAAAACAGTATACAACATATTCCAGTATCATGTGAAGTTCTTTCTCCCAAGGTTTTTAAAAAAAAAATACAAATTCAGGAATAATTTAACAAAGAACACTTAACAGTAACAGTAAATACACAGCAGTATGAATACGGCATTTAATTTTCTTTTTGTCACTAAGTCATTCACATATCTTCTCACCATCCTCACCATCTTCTAGCCTAGCCAACCTGTGGTTTACAGAACCAAGCTTTTTTGTGATTTTTGAGGGGGCCTGTGAACAACGGGGTGAACTTTGCTGTAAAATTTGTGTTAGATCTCAGTTGGGATTTAACCTTGACAAGATCACCAAAGTTATATTCACTATACCTCCTTTTAGCATCATAGTTGCGCTTTTTTTTAGCATGGACCTCCTGTCTGAGATCAGGTAAGTGGGTGTGCCATGATGTGCAAATACCTCACTTATGAACTTACTAGTCGCCACTTGAGCCGTGGCCTCCTTCACTGCACGGACTTCTATCCACTAGAAATAGTCTACAAAGACAAGCAGGTACACATAACCAGATGGAGTGCGGGGAAGAAGACTAATAAACTTTTATTAAAGAGTAATAAACTTTTGTAAAAAGTAAAAGTGCTGTTACTTCAGTGAACTTTTACTGAAATACAAGTAAATTATCATTACAAAAATCTACTCAAGTAAAAGTAAAAAGTAGCTCATAAAAGATTTACTCAGAGTAAAAGTTACTTTGTTTAACAGCAGGGGTGGGATGGGGGAGTCTAGTGTAGTTCAAAAAAGACAAGCGGATATAAATCTCAAACTAGTTGTTTTTAACTGAAGGAAAACCTTTACATAATAAAGCTGTTGTCTTTCTTGTGCTTGAAATTAAAGTGGTGGCTTAAATATGGTGTGAGGAAAAAGAGCTCAGAGCCGAGAATAACGTTCAGCACAAAACCTTTATCGGCTTCTTTCAGCGTCACAACATTATAATACACAACATAAAGTAAAAGTAAAGAAAAGCGTAAAAGAATGGAGCGTTTCAGGGGTGAGCAGAAGACCTGAGCTCCTACTCCGCTCTCTCCTCCTCACACACACACCTCCGCAGCACACACACTGGGGGAGGGGCGGCAACTATTATAAGGGCAACACACACACATACTGTGATATACAACATAGGTGTGGCCGTTACAATGGCCAGGGGTTTGATCATAAGAAGCTGATGGCATTTCGCTTTCAGCTAGGTCTGTATCACTGCATCTATTTTGTTTGTCTCCATCATTTTTGTGAAAATCGCGTTTGTTCTCCCCACCCATCAATCAATCAGTGTAGTGGTTTCCGGGGTGCAATTTTTTTTCTTCCCTTTTTCTTATTATTTTTCATTTATTTTTTACTCAGTATCGAATATGATTTCAAATGTAGCGAAGTAAGACTGTATACTACAGTATATACTAAGTATAAAACAAATAGTACTAGATAAACTTCAAAGAAACTCATCAGTGCAGGACAGAAGGAGACAAAAGTGTCCTGTGTCCTGTATGTGACTGTCTCCTATTTCAGTGGATTCACTGCTCACTTTCTCAACAATGAAGTATTTTAAAAAGGAAGAGTTTGTTTTTGGCCATGTTCTGGTTTCTGCTGCTTTGTTCCACAGAGTGTCTTTTAACCCGAACCCTCTTATTCAGTACAAACTTAAACCTTATGGTAAGAAAGAGACTGAATCTGTTTGTATATATATAGTATATACTGTATACTAGCGAAGTAGACTGCTAGTCTTCTGATTCATCTCCCGTTATTTCGTGACAGTGCGAAGATCAAGGCTGTTAATTGTAGCATGCTAAGGCAAAATATCAACAGGGTTTGCTACAGCTTGAGGTAGCGCACTCGGTAATGCATCAGGCGCACTGTTGTGCGACCCAGGCTTGTGCACTATTGCAAAATCAAAGTCCTACAATCTGAGAGACCAACAAGCCAACCTGCCTGATGGGTTGGGGCGAGACATTAGTCATTTCAAACTATTATGATCAGTGAATATAGTCAAATGCAGCCCCTCAACATAGGGCCTGAAGTGTTCTAGCGCCCAATTGACCGCCAAACACTCTTTCTCAGGTGTAGAGTACAGCTTTTCTGACTTGTGGAGTGAACAACTCGCAAAAGCTACAGCTACTTCACAAACTTTCTCATCCCACTGCATCAAGATTGCTCCTAACCCCCGAACGCAAGAATGGAGAATGGGCGAGTGAAATCTGGGAATCTAAGTATGGGTGCTGATGTGATCTTTCCTTTTCGAAATTCCAAAGACTTCTGACAATCATCATCCCATTTAAATTAAGCAACTTTTCTTAAGAGGGCATGAAGCGGTTCTGCGTGGTGGGCGCAATCACGAATGAAACAGCGATAATATCCAGTCATACCCAGGAAATGCCTGACCTTTTAAACATTAGATGGCTTCTCACATTTGATCACCGCTTTTACTTTGGCCTCATCTAGCCTTATACCTTCCAGGGTATCATGGTACCCAAGAAAGGTCAATTCACTTAAGCAAAATTGACACTTCGTAAGCTTTAGAGTCAACCCGGCATCTTGGCGCCTTCTTAGCACTTCTTCAAGGTCAATTAGATGCTGATCAAACATGGGTGAAGCAATGACGATGTCATCCAAATAAACCACGCACTTCTTATAGATGAGTTCTGCAAGTACTGAGGTCATCAACCTTTGGAATGTTGCTGGCGCATTGCAGAGGCCAAAAGGGAGTACACAAAACTGAAATAGGCCACAGTGAGAAATAAAGGCAGTTTTTGGTTTTGCTTTTCCTCCTACTGACACTTGCCAGCAGCCACGGGCCAAGTCCAAGTCCTGACAATCGCTATGTCTAGGTGTACAGTGCAACCTTGGATTACGAACGTAATTTGTTCCGGAAGTGGGCTCGTATATCAAAACCATAATATATCGTAAACCAAATAGTATTTTCCCATTAAAATAATGAAAAATGCAAATAATTCGTTCCACAGGCCAAAAAATAAATACATAAAAATAATAAAACAAATTAACACTTTACCTTAAAAAAATAAAATAAAAAAAATCCCGACAGATAAGTGTTTCCGTTTGTGCGCGCAGGCGCTGTGTATGTGTGTGTGTGTGAAGCTAAAGTAAGAGGAGAGGAAGTGGGGTCCCTCCCCTCTCCCTCTTTTCATCTTACACATTAACCCTTCCTCCTCTCTTATTTGAGTTTCACACACACGCACACACACAACGGAAACACTGTTTTTTCAGTCAAATAAACAAGAAATCTCTCTAATGACACTCGATTGAGCGCAGACTAACGGAATCACTGCTGCAAAGTAAAAATAAAAGGATCACTTTTATTAGCGATCAATACACGTATACAAACACAAATTAACCTGCACTTTATCTTTGAAACGAATCGCCACAGAGCAGTGTTTCTGTGTAGAGCAGAGTGTGTGCATGTGTGTGTGAAGGCGAGAGAAAGAAGGTGTGTGTGTGTGTGTGTGTGTGTGTGTGTGTGTGTGTGTGTGTGTGTGAAGGGGCATGGTGTCCAATGACGCACGCCTGCAAAATGCAGGCTGATACAGAGAGAGAAAATTGATCTTTAAGCTCTCTAATGAGACTTGCTTTTGCTTTACACGTGCGCACACACATGTTATACTAAACAGTACACGCATGCTGTACACACACGCATACAAACACAAAATAAAACATGTTTTACGCGCACACACGTGGTCACAGTGTTATAATCACCACAATTCAGCCACGCAAGACAGAGAAAAACCATTGGTTCAGTTGTGATCACGTGAAAGTTGTGATCTCGGCGTCAAAGCATGAAGCGCATGCGTGATACATGATACTCGGTACTCGTAAACCAAAACTTGCTTGTTTTCCAAATCAAAATTTATTAAAAATCTTTCCTCGTCTTGCGGAACACTCGTCAACCGCATTACTTGCAATCCGAGGTGCCACTGTACTTTGATTTTCGAGATGTTCTCTTTGGGTGGACAATCCCCATAATTTCCTTCATGCACCAAGATGATCCGCACTTGCGTTATTAGTTTCCGGTGAGTAAGGGGAGACCTGCGGGAGTGCTCTTGTGCCTTTTTGGCTTCCTGTCAAATTTGTGTTGCAACTCGGGCAGGTCTGTACAGTGACTCCAGATCTAAAGCATTTAAAACATTGTAGGCAAGTCATAATGTGAGGCCCTTAAATACCAAACCATTTTCTGAGTTCTCCGTTGAGGAAATGGCCATGGTTGACATTAGGGCTGTAGCTATCGAATATTTTAGAATCGAGTATTCTACCAAAAATGTAATAGATTAATCAAGTAATCGGATAAAATGTACTTTTGCTTAATTAAACAGCAATGTAAAATATATAAGAGAAACAAAGATTAATTGGCTTTCTTTATAGAAAAATCAACTTTTTTTATTTTTTAAATACATACAGCATTTTATCAAAAATAAACATTGTCATTATTCACAATATAAGGAAGAGCTTAAATTTGACTGAGATTAATTAAGTGCATTACAGTGAAATGCATTCTTATTTTAAAGCATTTTCTCAGATGCAAAAACAAAAAAAGGTATTTCAAATGACTTTAAGTATCAAAAAAACTAGGGCACACTTTAAAATAAATTTTAATATATTTTTATCGCTCCCTTCCATTTTGCAGCCCGCAACAGAACGCTCCCTCAAATCAATACACGGGTAACTGTTTGCGTCTCCTTCCGCTTTGTACGTGACGTAAGTGTTTCTTCTTCGTCTGTGTTTACTGGCGGCTTGCATCCGGAAGCGTGCTGAGTCACTCCAAACAAATAATTGCGCAAAAACATAACGCAAGCTTTTAAAATTCATTAAAAGAAGCATCGAGGCAGAAGATTTTGCCTCAATCATTTTTTTGTAATCGAATTACTCGAGGAATCGTTTCAGCCCTAGTTGGCACTATCTGTTACGTCATGGTTAGACTGGTCTAGGCATCTCAGCACTTTCTGTTGTTGGGACAATGAGTCTCTGAGCATTTACCTAGGTTTTCGACGTCTGTCTGGAGGTTCCTAACCTGAGTATCAAGAGTCTTTGTGTCTCCTGGTGTTGAGGCGCTCACTGGCCTAGTATATGTGTCTGAGTAAAAAATCAGAGAGATTCTGATTCTGTTTAACATTCTGTATGTGTTGACTGGACGAGTGTTGTGAACCATCATACAATACAATAGGAAATAAAGCCCTTTTTTAAAAACCCAAACAGTCTGGTCACTATAATTCCAAGTGGGAAACAGGAACACTTGGAACACACTATGAGAACACACTCAGCCTGGGTGTTAGGACGACAGAACAAGCCAAAAGCACAGTCCTCAGTGATGACCACACACCCTGCAGTCCATGTGATAGTTCTGCTGTTACCCTTCGTTCACACCGAACGCGGCGAGAGCGTCAAAACGGCCGGAAGTCATTCATTTTCAATGGGAGCCGGCGGCGAAGAGCGGCGAAGGGTGGTGCGGCGCAGCGAGAGCGGCGAAGGGAGTTGAAATCAGCTCAACTTTATGGTAATGAGCTATGACGCGGTTGAGCGGCAACCAATAAAATAGAAGTACATTTTAGCGACATTAATTCCCAAGCAAAATGAAGGAGAAGTTAATTATTGCGGTAGCGGGTTTCCCGGTTATTTATGACATGTCCCTGTTTGTGTACAGAGACGTTAATTTAAAAAATGATGCGTGGACAAAGGTGTCTGAAATTGTTGGTGTTTAAATATAATATAATAATAAAAAATATTAAATTACACTAGCAATTCACAATGAACAGAAGCCACACCATACAAATGCCTTATAATTTGTTTATTTCTACAATGCAGTTCTTTCTATCAATCAATGTCTTGTTTTCTTCCACATTTTTGTCAGCCTTCATAAGATCAAGCTTGATTGCTTTGCGGCCCCTTTAAATACAAGAAAGGCATTCGGTCTACATCAGAGCGGCGAAGCGCGACGACAGGCGTCGGCGGCAGGGTTCGGTGTGAACGCAGGGTTACTTGTTAATCCTCATACAAGATGTCGAGTGTGTACAAGTCATTCGCGATTTGAGGCCCGAGAACGGATGGAAAGGGGAGAGAGAAAAAAATACAATCTCCCAGGTCCTTGGCAGAATCCTTGGATTAAATCCACTCAAAAATTCCAAGAGCTAAAAGGAGGTCCAGAGGGAAAAATGTTCGGGTGCCAATTTGTAATGTAACCGATAAACTAAATGTTCTGTAAGTTACTAGCATCAACACTTCTGCTAGCCTTATTGACTACAAAAATCACTGCACTGAGTTAGGGAGAAAAGTCACAACTCAGCTTTATTATATATGTAATACTGGTTCCAAGTTAACAAAGGTTGTCCGAATTAGTAAACTTAGTGTTCATACATGAACCGAACAAATAAAAGTCTTGGTACCGTGAACAGCTCGTCACAAAGAAATCCGTGGTTAAGCAAAATGTCCGTGATATGCTTCGCTCTTTACTTCCTCTCTTTCCCCTGGAAAATATTTCCGCCTCAACCAAAGGTGTCCAGGAATGAGCCACCTTGTGGTTATGTTGGGTAATGCTTTGCAGACTCTTATCTCCCAGCCGTTACAGAATGACTTAGCTGGCGTTCAGTTCATTCGAAAAAACATTCGACATTCATTTCGTATGTCGAAAACGCTTTGCATGCCGAAGCAACTTTCTTGCAAAATTTCAGTTCTTAAGGTGAAAATCCTTATGGCGGGGCGTTTGTATGCCGAGGTACCACTGTGGTGGTGGCTCACGGTGCCTAACACCGCATCTCACTGCGAGTCAAACCGCATACGTGAGACAGGGGTACAAGCTATTCCTTGTATTGTGAATAATGACAATGTTTATTTTTGATAAAATGCTGTATGCATTTAAAAAATAAAAGTAGATTTTTCTAAAAAGAAAACCAATTAATCTTTGTTTCTCTTATATATTTTACATTGCTGTTTAATTAAGCAAAAGTGCATTTTATCCGATTACTTGATTAAATTTTTGGTAGAATACTCGATTACTAAAATATTCGATAGCTACAGTCCTACAATAAACCATGAAAAAGTTAGTAAATTTTTCAATAGAACAGCTTATAAATATTAATAAAAAAAAGATTAAAGATATCAAAATGAAGGGCCTCCGATTGGCGCAGTGGTAAAAGTGCTCGCCCTATCATCCGGAGATCGCTAGTTCGGAGATTGCTAGTTCGAGAGGTACTTAGTGCTCCCACATTAATCGCGGCTCTACAGCCAGTCAGGGGCGTCTGTGAGCTCGCGCAACGGAGGGAGCGGATAGCGCTGTCCTCCGAGTGTGTTACGCCGCCCCCAATGGTGCGCGAGCGAGCAGTTCAAAAAGATGCGGTTGGCTGTCGTCACGTGGTTCGGAGGAAACACGTGATAGTCTTCGGCCCTCCCGGCTGAGTGGTAGTAGTAGCCTTAATGTGGGAGCCCCCTAGTGACGGGGAGGAATTGGACACGACTAAATTAGGGAGAAAATTGGGGAAAAATCCAAAAAAATAATAAAAATAAAAAAAAGATATCAAAATGCATTATCATATCATACCGAAGTGTATTCTGCCATAATTTACCACAAATTATTATGTATATTAATTATTATGTTAACGTAATATTTTATCATTGGTGTTCTTTTTTTCCCCTTAAGTTACCTCAGGACTCGGCTATCTGAAACACTACTATTCCTGCAGCTCCATCCTAAAAGCCATGCGCAGTGTGCTCTAACTAGGGTGAGCACTAGATCTAATGCAATCACTGAGGGACTGAGGAGTGATTTGGAACTATGTCCGTTAGCCAAACATTTCGGTTAGCAAGCTTCAGTTTAACTCACCTCGAGCTTTAAAGCAGAATCTAATGAGACACGTCACATCCGAACACTTTTATTCAGTTCTAACCTAATCTAAATCTAATCTCTGAGGAAAATCATGAGAGAAATGATTGTGGAAGAAGATATGAAGAGGAATCTGACAAGATTATATGGAAGTGCATTGCATTCACAAAAGAAAGAAAATTACAGGAATTATCTCATAATTATGACTTAGTATCTCATAATCATGACTTAGTATCTCATAATTATGAGATCCTATGAGACTTACTAAGTCATAATTATGAGATAAGGGGGTGCAGGTCTCTTGCAGGGGGACATTTTAGTGCATGACATCGGAAACGAAAGTTACTGCATCCTTTTGCTTGAAAGTGCCTCATTGCACACTCATGGAGATGTAGCAGCTCTCCTCTGGTTTAACCTGATGTCTGTACATTAGTTAAATCTACTATTATCATCCACATTACTCAATGATATTAATATCTCCCAGTGTCTCAATCCAAGAAAGAAATAAACGCGAATTAAATTCGCCAATATTTGCTCTATTGTCTAAAAAAATCACAGGAATGATCTCATAATTATGATGTATTTA
>JAAGKR010012202.1:0-17098 GCA_011419295.1 Clarias macrocephalus
GTCACTGCTCTGCTTTCCTGTTTCACAATTTCATATTTTCTTCACTGTGATGTCATTTTTTCAAAAGTGTTATAAAGTGTATATTGTTTTATAAAAAAGAAAAAAAAAAAGAAAAAACGTTTCTCAAAAATAACATGTTGGATGCTGGAATTCTGATGCATGACATGCTCGTTTGTTTGTTTGTTTAGACAGTTGGGTCTGGTCGAATGATTTATTAATTTCTAATTTGACAAGACACGCATAGTCCATGGCACAACCCCCACTCGGACTCACTCCATGTCGGACAAACTACAGTCGAAATATAGGATGTCAATAACTGCGATTCAAAATATAGTCAGTCGCTTATACAAGTTGCTTTGATACAACATGAACCACTTTGTTAATGTCATGTTATATAACTTTCAGGAAATTGTTTCATTCATACCGCAGCAAAAAAGGCTTTCAATATCTTATAATATTTCATTTGTATTTATAATAAACCCATCATAGAGATTCAACAAATATTTTATTATTTATTTCAAAAGTAAAAGGAAAAAAACATAAAATTAAAAAAAAATGTGGAAAGACAATGGAAGACATACATTTTCTACAGAGAAACCAGCTTGCTTCTCTCAATTTTGTACTTGTGCTAGGTTGTTTTAAATGTCAGGAAATGTGATTATGTTCATCATGACAATGATAATAAATAAATAAAACAAGACAGTGTGCTGTTAATGGCGGCACGGTGGTGTAGTGGTTAGCACTGTCGCCTTGCACCGCCAGGGTCTGGGTTCAATCCCTGGCCAGGCTCGATTCCCGTCTCTGTGTGCATGGAGTTTGTATGTTCTCCCCGTGCTTGGTGGGTTTCCTCCGGGTACTCTGGTTTCCTCCCACTGTCCCAAGACATGTAGATTAGGCTAATTGGCGTTCCCAAATTGCCTGTAGTGAGTGAGTGTATGTGTGTGTGTCTGTGTCCTGTGATGGATTGGCACCCTGTCCAGGGTGTACCCTGCCATGTGCCCTAAGTTTCCTGGGATAGGCTGCAGGCCCCCCGTGACCCTGAATACAGGATTAAGCGGTATTGATGATGATGAGTGAGTGAGTGAGTGAGTGTGCAGTTATAGAAAAATAATCCACACCATAGACATGTGATATTACCGAGGTACCATTACAAGCCAAACCCAAATCCACTTTATTATATTTCTCTAATGCAACCGCAATTTGCCATAAAATGCTAAATGTGGTTATTAACTGAAAAAGAAGAGAACTTAAATTACAACAGGTTAGTCCACCATGTTCCACGAGCTGTAAAACTGCTGACCCAGTTAAAGCTTTTACTCTTACAAATCAGACCCATTCCTGATTTTGAATAATTAAATACAGAGACCTCATTTGCCAGGAACAGGAATTCCTTCAGGGTCACATTGCAAGCTGGACAGGGTAGGTACCATGTCGATGTCCATTACCAGATGATGTAAGTCACCAGTGTATTGACTTTCTCTGGGTCACTGCTCAGCTCGTCACAACTGTTTACTTTGATAAATATCTTTCTGCTTCTCTAACCACGTCGACACCATACCTGCAGCCACCTGGCAGGTTCAGGATGCCATCTGTTTAAACAGCACCTATATAGAAAACTAGCCATATGAATCCGTAACCACCCCCACCCTGTAGAAAGATTTGCACCATTATTCCAAAATTAAATAAAATGATATAACAACTTCATCAATGTAACAATTTACTTAATAATAAGTTAAAATCTGTATATTGTAAATGTCATGAATATGATGATATTTAAAGTTATTTTATTCAATCAGAACATCTATGTCTAGCTAAAAAAAAGATGTCTTTTAAAGAATGAGACATAAGGACACAATAATTTTAAAACAGACAGAATGAGCACAATGATGTAAGTTGTTACAATTACATATATAACCAAAAAATATATTATATAATTTAATAAATACATTTTTTTTTCAACTGGACAACATAAGCTTGTAGATTTTGTGACCAAATAGATTGGAATTTGGAGCAATTAATGTTTCACTCTGTCTTGACCAGACCAGTCACAGCTGAAGGAAACCCATTTACCTTATGATGCTGCCACCACCATGCTTTTAGATGATCATCTTGTTTTTGCATTAAACATACCTTTTAGAATTATGCTAATCGTTTTACTTTGGTCTTATAAGACAATAAAACATTTTACCACATGGTTTTGGAAAATTGGATGTGGTTAATGTGTTCCTGTAGTTAATTTAAAGGTGCCTCTACACAGCCTCTATGAGTTTTCATCTTGTCCTTAAATCAAATTTAGAGGGACGTCCTGGTTTTCAGAATGTTCCCATGGAGCGTGATTTTTTCCACTTGAAGATGGCTTTTACAGTATGGCATGATACTGTATACAGTATTTTACTAGATATTGGAAATTGTTTGTATTGGGGGTCAGGGGTAGCTCAGTAGTTCGGAAGGTCCTAGGTTCAAACCCCACAACCACCAAGTTACCACTGTTGAGCCCTTGAGCAAGGACTCCCTACACTTCAACTGCTCAGATGTATAATGAGATAAAAATGTGAGTTGCTCTGAATAAGGGCGTCTGCCAAAATGTCTAGATGTAGATTTTTGTATGTCTTTCCTGACTGAAACCATTCAACAATGCTATCAGATAAAACCAAGTAAATGTCAAGAAAACACTAGAAAAACAGTTAATATTTATATGGGCAGTCATCAGAATCATTTAATTGTAAAATGTAATTCATATACTGACTGTAATGTAATGTAATATAATATAATATAATATAATATAATATAATATAATATAATATAATAATATATTGTATATGAAATTAATTATAAAAATAATATAAAAATATAAATATAATAAATAATGAATGTATATAAATATAATATATAATGTAAAATTACTTACTATGGTTACTGTAAGCATTTCTCAATATTAATTTCACGTGGATGTTGCTGACTGCTACATTATATTAAACATGGAAAATATATCTTACATGATTCATTTTGCTTTCATAAGTTTTATATTTTTGTACTCATTTTAGGATTTCATATTTCAAAAACCTGCAACTGAAACACAAATGAGAAAGTGGAGACCTTTTATATCCATTGTGCATGATACAGTAAAAGAGACAATATTTTGTGCATATTTTCTTTAAGGCTCAAGAGTTTTATGAAGCACAAATGGCAAAATAGTGTGCCAAAATTGTTTTAATTATATCCGTGTGAATTTTGAGGGGTTTTAGCAAAATTATATAATTTCATCTCCCACAGTTTTGTCACAATGGATAAATTAGCTCACAGCTGCTTTTGTAGGCATTTAAGTATGCAATTATGCACTTATCAATAATAAGTTCATTTTTAATATAAAAAAAATATATATAGCAAACTCATGCTTGTTTTTTTCCAGTGACACTGACAGCAAATAATTTTATTTTGTTCTGTTTTGCACAGAAAAAAAATCTTAAATTATAAAGATTGTTGGAGATCATGAGGAACATTATGAATAATACAAAACTTAAACTTAGTTTAAAATGCATGATCAGTTTCCTCATCTAACACTTTCATCATAATACACATTACTGTATACTGTCCGTTCTTGTATCAACTAACCGCATACTGTATATGCCATTGTTCACCTAAAGTTATAACATAACAGGGGTAGTGGAAAAGAACCAGACAAAATAAACACAACAGCTTCTTACCCATTGAATGCATCTCATGTCTCTTGAACACAAAGTCCTTGCGCATCTTTGAAGTGTTAAAATAAAATGTATCTGCTAATTTTTCATTCAAAAATATTACTATAAGTGCATCATACTTTTGGCTTTCCAAATGTAGTAAAATCAGTGTTAATGATAGCAGGAGCAAGAGAAAAAAAAAGAATTTGGAAGTGGAACAAAATGTTACAGTATCACACAGTTTTGTTAAGTATATAATATGTTTTTTATGAATAAATAAGTAAATAGTATTACAGTATGTTCTATTTCACAAGACATAACTGCAGCGTGAGGAAGAACATATCAATGTCCTTTTTATTGGCTTTAAAATTCGCCAAAAATACAGTGAACACTGTTAATTTATTCACAGCAGTCATTGCTTAGTGAAGCTGTTCTCCTTCTTTGGTTATGTTTGATTATGTTGATGCCAAATCTATCTAGTTCCAGTTTTATTCTAAACTAGTCTTATTCTTTATGTGTGAGTTAGTATAGTGTGTCTTATTCAGCAATTGCTCAACTCTTAAAATCATAGCTATGTCTGTATATGCACAAGGAGAAAATCTACTGTGCATGATTTTCTGGAATAATACTGGTGTATTTTAAGCCATGTTTTACAGTTTGCTCTCTGTTCCTGTATTCATGTATAGAAATAAATGTCTGTAATGTCATGTATAGAAATAAATGTCAGGGAAAGCTGGCACGTTCCCTGAGTTTTTCCAGCAAGATGGTGCACCACCACATTATGGATGTCAGGTCCGAGCATTCCTAGATGAAGAGTTTCCTGAAAAGCGGATGGGTCGTCGTGGGCCAGTTGAATGGCCCCCAAGGTCTCCCGATCTGACCCCCTTAGACTTTTATCTTTGGGGTCATCTGAAGGCAATTGTCTATGGTGTGAAGATACGAGATGTGCAGCACCTGAAACTATGGATGCTGGAAGCCTGTGCTGGAATTTCTCCTGCGGTGTTGCTATCAGTGTGTGAAGAGTGGGAGAAGAGGGTTGCATTGACAATCCATCACAATGGGCAGCACATTGAACACATTTTATAAGTGGTCAGAAACTTGTAAATAACTCATGAAAGAATAAAGTTACGTTAAAACCAAGCACACCATTGTTTTTCTTGTGAAATTCCCAATAAGGTTGATGTGTCACATGACCCTCTTCCTATTGAAAAAACAAAAGTTGGATCCAAGATGGCCGACTTCCAAATGGCCACCATGGTCACCACCCATCTTGAAAAATTTGCCCCCTCACATATACTAATGTGCCACAAACAGGATGTTAATATCACCAACCATTCCCATTTTATTAAGGTGTATCCATATAAATGGCCCACCCTGTATATGAAGCTGTGCAATGTGGGGGAAGTGACAGTTCACTGTCACAGTTATATTTTAGGTTTGCTTTGGTCTAAAATAGGACTTGCTTAACTGCCGAAACTGCAGTTTAATTACTTAATTAATTAACTTAATTAACTGCCATTAATAGGATCTCCCTACCAAAACAACATTATCCACACCATTTTTTAAAAATGTGAATAAATACATTACTTCTATTTATTGAGCATAAAAATATACAAAGGTGGCTAAAAATGATCCGCACTCCAGTTATATTTAAACTTCTGTTGATGTTGGTCTTATCAGCTCTTTCTGTTCTGTCTTCCTGGTCACTGCTGTGCAGGTGTGAACCTGTTACATCAGTTCATTTGTCCCACTTGTGATTTTCAGGAAAGAAGACCAGTGATTCATTTCTTTTTTGTATCTTGTGCTGAAAAAAAAACTTACAGAAAAGCATGAACAGAAGTATTTGGATTAACTGATAGGTTAAGAAGGTGAAAGTTTCTTAAAGAGAATCATTACTGGTGATGAGACATGGATTCATCACTACAAGCCTGAGAATAAACAGCAGAGTATGGAATGGAACATCCCTCAATCGCCAACCAAGTCAACTATCAGCTGAAAAATTGATGCTCACAGTTTTCTGGGATCCTCAACGACCAGTATTGGATCATTACAAGGAAAAAACATTCAACAATTACCAGTGCTCGTTACAGTGAGTCTACACTTCACAATAAATGCAAAGGACTGCTATTCAAGTGTGTTGTAATCTTGGATCACAATGCACATCCTCACACTTCTTCACACACTGTCAATACTCTGCACAAACTTGTCCTGATATTGCTCCATCAGACTTTCTCCCTGAAAGCAGCCCGACAAGGACTAAGATTCACTTCTGATGAAGAAAAGAAGACAGCGGTGCATTCATGGCTTGCACCTCAGTCTAAAAAGTCCTTTTGTTTTATTGAGGGAATACAAACATTTTTTTTACAGATGGACAAAGTGTATTAAAAAGCAAGAAATAATTGAGAAAATGTGTATTTTTCTTTTCAATTCTATGGTCAGAGTGCGGATCATTTTTGACTCATCCTTATACTGTCAGGAGGACGTGACAAAGTAGCGAAGAGGTAGATCCAGACGCAGAGAAGCAGATGTGGTCTTGAGACATTTGAGGAGCTGGGTGAACCTGAAGCTGTGTGTCGTGGAGAGATGAGAAGCAGACCCATGGTCGAGGGACGAGAGCGAGAGTTCAAAAGCCATGTGATCAGTCAGCGAGGGTGTTGAGCCAAAATGTGAAGCAAAGCTGTAGTCGAGGAACGAAAGCGAGAGGTCAAAGCCATTGAATTCGTCAGCGAGGCAACTAATCCAAAATGTGAGACGAAAATCGGGAAAATGGGAAAACAAAGCAGAGTCGACAACGTGAAAACTATGAAACAAAACTGGCGATGGAGCTCTACCCTTGAATGAACTGGCTTTAGAAATGGGCAAAGCCCAGAAATCGTTGGAGGTCTCGTCGCGAGACTGGGGTTGGCCAGTTGGAGACCGCCTGAACCTTGGCCGGTTCCATTTCCAGCCACGAGGGAGAGATGACAAAGCCTAGAAAGGTGGTAGATGTGTGAAATTCACATTTCTCTGCTTTGACGTACAAGTTGTTCTCTAAGAGTCTCTGTAACACCTGGCAAATGTGACGCCAGTGCTCCTCCAGGTCACGAGAAAAAATCTAAATGTCGTCCAAATAGACGAATACATAAAATTTCAGGTAGTCTCTGAGTACATCGTTTATCAACCTCTGGAAAATGGCAGAGGCATTGGTGAGTCCGAATGGCACTACCAAATATTTATAATGCCCGGTCGGAGTGTTGAAGGAGGTCTTCCACTCGTCACACTCCCTAATTCGAACAATGCATACCATTTGCACAAGTCTAGCTTAGTGAAGATGGTGGCTCCCTGGAGAAGCTCAAAGGCTGTAGACATGAGCGGTAAGGGGTAGCAGTTCCTGACTGTTGAGCCATGTGTAATCTATGCATGAACGAAGGGACCCGTCTTTTTTTTTTACAAAGAAAAACCCCGCCCGAGTGGGTGAGGAGGACAGAAGGAGCAGCGAGAGCCCCCGTGATGTACTTGTTCATGGCTTCTTGCTCTTGGCGTGTCAGAGTACCTCTCCTCCTTTGGAGGAGAGGTACCAGGAAGGAGGTCAATGGGACAATCATAAGGCCGATGAGGGGGAAGTGACATGGTTCGAGTCCAGCTTGAGATCGTGGTATTTGGCGGGAACATTGGAGATATCAGTCGTAGCTGAAGTGGAAGGCAGAGGGAGCGCTGAGAGAAGACAAGACCTGGAACACGCAGGGCTCCAGCCCGTGATAGCATGCTTAGTCTAGTCAATCTGTGGGCCATGAAGAGCTAGCCATGGAAGACCGAGAACTACAGCAGCATGGGATCTCTCAATAACCAACAGGCAGATATCCTCAGAGTGGTTTCGTGAAATTCTTAGCATAAGAGGAAGGGTTCGCTGTGTGATGGCTGGCAGAGGACTTCCGTCTAGGGCCTGAACCGAGAGCGGATGTTCTACTGGAATACATACCTTTAACGCCCTAGCTGTAGCGGCGCTGATCAGGTTACGGTCAGAACCGGAGTCGATGAGGACTTGAACCTGGTGAGCTTGGCCGCAGGCAATTAACATAGTAGGGAGTAGGGGCGTGGTTCTGGGAGTCTGTCTAAAGGAGTGCCCTCTAGTGCTCCCAGCCTGACTAGAGGGTGCCTCCTTTTAATGGGTAGTTCTTAAGTAAATGTCCCGAAACTCCGCAGTAAAAACTGTGGCTCTCTCCTAGCAACACCGGCGCCTCTCCTCCTGTGAGATTCGAGTCCTGTCTAGCTGCATGGCCTCCTCCTGATCATTCTGTCTTAAAGGAAGGGGCCCATGAGCCGTCATTTGGGGGGGGGGGGGGGCGGATGGGGGGGCGTTGGGGGATGGGCGGTCTGCTATCGTGGGAAGCGTGCAATCTCCTAGAGGTCCACCTTGAACAGGGGCATGCATCGCCTCGCCCAGCAAGATCCATGAGTCTGTTAAGGTCAGCGGGTAGTTCCTGAGAGACGAGATCATCTTTGACTGCCTCGGATAAACCTTTGAGGAAGACTTCAGATAGGCTCCTGTCGTTCCAACCACTTGTGATCGCAAGGCGTAATTATAAGAAGAGTGATAAAAAAACCCTCCTTATCGCCTTGGAGAATGTCTCAAAGTTGTTACAACATGGGTCACGGGCATCCCAGAGAGCTGTGCTCCACTCCCGGGCTCTGCCTGTGAGAAGGGTGATGACGAAGGCTACCTGCGACCGTTCCGAGGAGAAGGTGGAGGCTTGTAGTTCAAAAATCAGTGAGCACTGAGAGAGAAAAGATCTTTATGTACCTGGCTCTCCTCCATAAGTAGGCGGGGCTGGTAAGCGTGGCTCACGTGGGGTTTCAGAGCTTGTGACGCGCGTTGAGGATAACCGGAGCTGTTGTATCTCAGTGGTGACATCGGCGGGAGTCTGCCTAGTGGTGAGGAGTTCTTGCTGCTGCTTCCCGAGGAGGGCAACCTGGCTCTCCAGGGCCAGCCTCATCCTGAGCCGGAAGAAATCAGTGCCAGATGAGAAACCGGTGTGAAGGTGGGGCGGTCCGGGGGCGTGTAAGGAGAGATGACAGCGTGCGAAAACATGGCCGCTTGATGAGAAGCATGACACCATGGGAAAGGAAATGTCAAGGGATGAAAGAGGACTTTGAACGTGGTGTATGCGGGAGTTCATGACACATACAATATATATATATATATATATATATATATATATATATATATATATATATATATATATATATAATTTATTAAACCCATATTAGAAAATGTACTAATTAACAGCTTTCCAATTATTATAAAAGTTATTCTGTTTTCCTTTTTGACCTCCTGTGCATAAACAAAATCTATATTAGGCTGATGTCAATATGTTAAATTCCTTATTTAAAAGTTTTGCCAGATAAAGTGTACAGTTACATTAACTGAACATATGAACTCTTCCTACAACAAGTAAGTGAACTATAAACTTTTTAAAACTAGAACAGTTTGATGGATAATGCCCAGAAGGAAGATATATTCAGCCCTCCAGCCAGACATTTTATGCCTTCATTCACTAAAGAGCACACAATGCCTAGTGAAATGTTGGCAGTGATAAATGAGCTGTGTTTACTGTTAAACTGTCATTGCAATAGTAACGTTAGAATTTCTGTGGACTACTAATGCTATTTTCACCATCAGGTCTCATGGTCTCATGGACTCAGTCTGTTCACAGGCTATGTATTCTCCTAATCCCAGGTAGCCTTCTAAAATAATCAGTTGATCTTGTTATATACTGTTATATAATATAGTAAATACTCATTACAGTGAGAACACCCCGGCTCGCAAATTTTTTGACTTAAGAACCACAATTTTGGACGGATTTTGCTTCGCCATGCAAAGCAGTTTCAGCATATGAGCGATCAAGCCGTTTACGTGTTCTTCCTTTTCCATGTACATAAGAAACAAAACTTGTTTAAGTGGAAAAGTCAAGCAAAGTGAGTTGACTTTATTAGTGAAGACTACAGTATATGAACTATATACAAAATATTCTGGTGTGTATGTGAATGGATGTATAGTCCCAAGTCCTGTCTACTAAGTCCTGTGAGTGTAGGCGTGTGGAGAACGAGAGTATTGTATCAGCTTCACTGGCTTTATGAGTCAATACGGGAGCACGATAATGAAAAATGTTGTGTGATACTGTCTCAATGGTGAGTACAATTTTGATGTATCGGCAAAGAAAAAGAAGGATTCACAACACTGGGGAAAAAAAGGTCATATGCGTATAAACACCAATGGAGCGTTGGCCTCCCAGCTTTTCTTTAAACATGGTCAGCTGACCTCCATGCGTCACTGGGATTTTCATCGTGAAAGTCTCACGAGAGTAAAAACACAGAACCAAAACACAACTGATGGGGCAATACATCATATGAGAATAGATTATTATTATTATTATTATTATTATTATTATTATTATCATTATTATTATTATTAAGTATACAATGCTTAAAAAAATAATTGGCAGCTTTATAAAAACCCATTATGTGACTGCACTACATGTTATTAAGGACGATATTAATAAGAAAATGGAGATGCTTTCTGTTTTTTTTTTAAAGGAGCCAGTGCCAAGAGGAATCATAAATTAAGGTTAAGTGAGGTTTAATATCTATTTATTTCATATTTTACTTCATTTACATGTCTTTTCTAAAGGTCTTTAATTTTATATGCATAAATATTATTATAGTGTTGGAAATTGGTAATATTGGTAATGTTTGGGGTGGCTAGAATGAATGATCTGCATTTACATTATTTCCTATGGGAAAATGCGTATTGTGAATAATGTGAGAGGCACAGTGGTGAACAGTAGCAGTCAAGGCTCACATTCCAATACTGGACCAGAAATTTAAAACACTGGCCAGAGTGAACCACCCAGCTGTGCCCAGCTTTGTCGTTCTATCTTGGGGTCTGGCTTGGTAGTAATTCTTTAATATAGACACTGAAATGGGGCATTTGAAAGAGGAGTGAAACAGAGGGAGTTTGACATATAAGAAAGCATTGGAGTTATTTCAGATAGAGCATTGACACACTCATTGTGGGAGGTTGGGGGAGTTCTGAGACCTAAATTAACATGTTAAAGGAATAGTAAAATATGGGACCTTTAACAGAGCACTACAGAAACAAAATTATAGAAACAAATGTACCCCTGCTCCTTCAAGCAACTACCCAATAAACCAATCATGTGGCAGAAGGATTGAAAGGTTCCATTGTGGTGACTCCTAGGATAAAAGGGACTTTGCCCAATATATACATTATACAGTATATATGGAAATGGACAGAGAAGATCAGTGTTTAGGGTGTTCTATTCATCAGACTCCAGCTCACCACTCTGCCTCTGTTGGGTGCTTGAACAAGGCCCTTAACCCTCAACTGCTTATATGTATAATAAGATAAATGTAACAGCCAAATGCTATAAAATGTCAATGGAAATACTTATAAAACCAAGCAAAAGACATTTCAGGGCTAAGCTGCCACGCAGTTTAACTTGCTATAAGTATCATTAATTTAATACAGTAATTGGAAAAAATGAGATGCTAGCCAGACTGAAATAATATGTTATATGCAGGGACATCAAATATGAAAAAATGCAGGTGACTGTCAGTTTTAAAGACAAGTGCTTGTATTTAAAATCTTCAACAGCTCTACTAAAGAGCTCAAATTTGTGCTATTTTAATATTCTGATTATGCCAACTAGGTTTTTGCATCAACAAAAGAAATTTTAAACATACCGTAAGCAAATTTATCAGTGTAAATACTGAATTAGTTATCAGTGTAAGAAAAAATATACTAGTTATACCCTGCGGTGAACGTCCCAACATTCACTATGTTTTACACTGGATGCTATGTTTCCTGAGGAATTAAAATGTCTACCCTTTTTTTTGCGATTTGTTCTCCATAGTGTTTTCTCTCTCTCTTGTTTGTTCCTGCTCCTGGCAGCTCCAGAGTACCCCCCCCCCCCCCTTCCTTATTTGAACTTAGTGTTACTGTGCCCTATGGGAGCATTTCTAATTTGTGTCTCAAGACCATCCAGAATCAATTGAATCATGGTTTTGGCTCACTTCCTGTTCCTTTTTCTTATATTCCTGCACAATGTGTATACTGTGCGCAGAGGAAAATTGGAAAGGTTACAGAGCTTGGGGGGAAAAGATGCTATGCAATATGTTTGTATGTGTACTTCATGCTTCTTTTTGCTGTTCTGTTTCTGCCTGACACTTGCTCTATTACAGTACATGCTTCGTTACTAAATATATTCACAGTTCAACATTTAAAGTTAAAAGTTCACTTTATTGGCATGGCTGTAATAACAACATTGTCAAATCAAATTAAAATAACAAGAAATACACAGATATTATCTTTATCATTATGATATTGTGAAATGAATAAATCAGGGTCATGTGAGTTCTTGACTGAATTAAATCATTGTACCCGGTGTTAAATCAAAAATTGCTATAATTTGAACATATTGGACAAGCAGACACAGTAGCTGGTTAAAAAGACCTCCTTTATTAGATATTTTTAATTAAAGCGTTAGAATGGCAAAATATGTAAGATACAATAAATTGACACTCCCACCTACAGTACAGCCTTAAACATGTATAAAGATATGTATAATTATACAGTGGAACCTTGGATTACGAGCATAATTCGTTCCGGAAGTGGGCTCGTATTCCAAAACACTCTTAAACCAAATCATCATTTCCCATAAGAAATAATAAAAACTCAAATTATTCGTTCCACAGCCCCCAAAAATAAATACATCAAAATAATTAATACAATCTATAAAATGAAAATAAAACAAAATAATCTGCACTTTACCTTTAAAAAAAAGTACAAATAAATCCTGACAGATAAGTGCTTCCATTGGTGCCCACACGCGCCGTGTGTGTGTGGAATTAGCCCCTTCCCTCGCCTCGTTTTACACAGTAACACTCCTCCTCCCTCCCCCCCCCCGCCCCTCGCTTTTTCACAACAGTTTCACAACAAACACACGCACACAACAGAAACACCGTTTTAACAGGAAAAAAATAAATCTCTCTGAGACTGACATGAGCGTATATTAACAGACTCACGTTTTAAGTTTCACAACAAGCGCATAAACACAGCGGAAACACCGGTTTAATGGAAAAAAAGCGAGACTGGCACGAGCGCATACTAAAGGAATCACTTAAGTTTCACAACAAACACACACACACAAACACGGAAACACAGTTTTAATAGGAAAAAAAGAAATCTCTCTGACCTGGCGTGACCGCATACTACGGGAATCACTGCTGTAAAGTAAAAAAAAAAAAAAAAAACAGCACCTTACCTTTGAAAAGAATTGTGACAGAGCAGAGTTTCTGTGTCTTTGTGAAGCCGGGAGGGGTGAAAAGGCAAGAGAGCGTCTGTGCGTGTGTGTTTCAGTGTCAAATTGCGCACGCACGAGCAGAGTTTCTGTGTTTGAAGCCGTGGGGGGAGGGAGGGAGGAGGGAGGGGGGGAAGGTGAGAGAGTGACGCTCGGTGACAAAATAAGAGTCGCATGTGTGAAGCATGATACTCGGCGCTCGTAAACTAATACTTGCTCGGTTTCCGAATAAAAAATTATTTAAAATCTTTGCTCGGTTTACGGAACACTCGTAAACAACGTTACTCGCAATCCGAGGTTGCACTGTATTTATTTATTTATTTATTAGACTTAGTCATTACAGACATTAAGCTACGTCTACATGAATTAAGTATTTCTTTAAATGTGCAAAAATAAAGGTAAAAAATATATTAGTTTAAGAATTAGAAGTAGACAATTGAGTTAAACCTTGCCTATGAATTAGTACCCCACAGCCACATAATGTACACTATAAGTAAGGATGTACACTACACTTTGTGTGTACAAAGACTTAAAAGAGTTAGTGGTTAGGAAATGGAACACAGTCTTTTGAGGCTGTCATTAATTACAGTAGTCATTGACTCTCTGACAATCACTGGCTTTGAATGTCAATATACTGTATCTGGCCATTTAGGCAAAATCGGAGTGCACAGTTATACTATATGCTCTAACATTTGTGGACTCTTGAGCATCACATATAACCTGCATATTAGCAGAGGTGGAAAGAGTAACAAAATTTTGTCCTGAAGTACAAGTAAAGTTACCATTATAAAAAATCTACTCAAGTAAAGGTAAAAAGTAGCTCATTAAAAATGTACTCAGAGTAAAAGTTACCGAGTTATTATTTTTTTTTTAAACAGCATTGGTGAGAAGGAGGATTCTAGTGTAGTTCAAAAAAGACTTTCTTGTGCTTGAGATCAAAGTGGTCACTTTAATATGGTGTGACGCTTTGCGCCGGATAGCCGAGGGAAAAAAAGAGCTCAGAGCCAAGAATAACGTTCAGCACAAAACCTTTATCGGCCTCTTTCAGCGTCACAAAATTATTATACAAAACAAAGAAAAGGGTTAAAGAATAGAGCGTTTCGGGGGTAAGCAGCGCACCTGAGCTCCTACTCCGTTCCCTCCTTCTCACGCACACACCTCCACAGAATACATACATAAGTATGTTTTGTTTGAACTATTGTACTTTGCTACATTTTAAATCATATTCACTACTGAGTAAAAAATAAATGAATGCAAAAAAATCTAAAATAATTGTAAAAAATGCAACGGAGAAGGAAAACCTTGAACCCTGGAAACTACTGTACTGATTGATTGATGGGCGGGGAGAACAACGTGCTAAATTCACAAGAACGATGGAGACGGACAAAACAGATGCCAGTGATGCAGACCCAGCTGAAAGCGAAATGCCATCAAATTCTAAAAAGCAAACCCCTGGCTATTGTAACAGCCACTAGTATGTTGTATAGGACATTAAGTAAAAGTAAAATTACAGATTTTAAAAACTACTTTAAACCAACTACTAACTACTTACACATTTGTTGCCTGTGAATGCACAAAAAGTGCAACATGGCATGTTCAGGAACTTTTAATGATGAAAACCAAAATATTCCTTATTCATAATCAATTTTTTGAAATGCATAGAAGAATCAGTTGATCATTCACTATAATCAATGATTGTCTCATTAATAATGCAGCCAAGCCCTCATGTGCATTCAAAGAACCACATTTGGGTTTACACAATGAATAATTCGTGTTATGCTAAAGGGGAGCATGGTGGCTTAGTGGTTAGCGCTGTTGCCTTGCACCTCCAGGGTTCGGATTCAATTCCTGGCCAGGATTGATTCCCATCTCTTTGTGCATGGAATTTGCATGATCTCCATGTCCTTGGTTGGTTACTCTGGTTACCTCCGGTTACTCTGGTTTCTTCCCACAGTCCAAAGACATGCTGATTAGGCTAACTGGCTTTCCCAAATTGCAATGGATTGGCACACTGTCCAGAGTGTACCCTGCCTCATGCCCCCCCCCCCCCCCCGCGACCCTGTATACAAGATAAAGCGGTATAGATAATGAGTGAGTGAGTGAAGATGTCATAGGCAGCACTGAAGCTTAGTTACCTACAGTATGACCACCTTCATGGTTGAGGGTTTGTGTCTTGCATTGGGTATGGGGTGAACATGCCAACTCTACAGACAAGTTTGCATGTTCACCTCATGCTTATGGGATTTCATCAGGTTTTCTCCCTCAGACCAAAGACATGCAGATTAGGCGAGGTGGTGTTTTCAATTCGCCCATAGCGTATGAGTGAATGTGTAAGTGTGTGTTCTTGTTTGTTTGTGCCATGCAATGAATCAGCATCCTACAGAGAATGTGGAACCAAATACAGTATCAGCCAGTCATACGGGCCCTCAATTTTGACTTTGCATTTGCGTCCTGATTAAAGGTATAAGGTGTCCTCTTGTTCTTTGGTGAAGTTTTCCAAACCCATTGCAGCACAAACTCAATGGTAAATGTCAGAGTGAGCATCATATGGAGCTCTCTCTCTCTCTCTCTCTCTCTCTCTCTCTCTCTCTCTCTTCTAGTTAAGATGCTCTTAACTTTGTGAGACTTTGGGGAAACTTAGCACTGATTGGTTTAGAAGCCTACGTCATTTTTGAATCACATAAATCACATTTACAGAAGTTTTCCTTCTAAACAAATATTTTATTAACAGCGTTTTCCTGGCAAAATTGAGAATTTTAACAAATAATACAAAAAATGCAATAAAAAAAATAACTCCACATTTAAAAGATCCCCACAGGCCTATTCCAGCTTGCACACTAAAGCATTCAACACTGTTTGTTCAGATGCTGATGGAAAAAATAAACTTCCTCTATACATCTTGCAAGTTTACACATAAATGTTTTATTGTGAATCCTAAAAATATATATAAAGGAAAGAAAAAACACATTTTGAATAGCAATACCAGTTTGAGCTGATTGGAATGCTATAGTAATTCAAATAGACATACAACCATAGATCTTTATAACCATGGTAACCAGGAAAGCATCTCAGATTGCATAGCAAACTCTGACTATCTGATGGACGATCTTAGTGAGCACAAAATCACTAAAACCAGAAAGTTGATTAAGAAAGTTTAACGGTTGCTTGTTACAGTATAATATTGTATGTTATTGTTTACAGAGCAAATTTTATAGGGATTTCTTACTGCAGCTGCATTATTATTATTATTATTATTATTATTATTATTATTATTAACAACAACAATAATACAGTGAAACCTTGGATTACGAGCATAATTCATTCCGCAAGTGGGCTCGTATTTCAAAACACTCATAAACCAAATCACCATTTCCCATAAGAAATAATGAAAACTCAAATTATTTGTTCCACAGCCCCAAAAAATAAATACATAAAAATAATTAATACAATCTATAAAATGAAAATAAAACAAATTAATCTGCACTTAATCTACCTTAAAAAAAAAAGTACAAATAAATCCTGACAGATAAGTGTTTCCATTGGTGCGCGCACGTGTGTGTGTGTGTGTGTGTGTGTGTGTGTGTGTGTGTGTGTGTGTGTGTGTGTGTGTGTGTAATTAGCCCCTTCACTCGCCTCGTTTTACACAGTAACACTCCTCCTCCCTCTGCCCACCTCGCTTTTTAAGATTCACAACAAACACACACACAACGGAAACACTGTTTTAACACGAAAAAAAAAGAAATCTCTCTGAGACTGGCATGAGCGTATATTAACGGACTCACTTTTTAAGTTTCACAACAAGTGCATAAACACAGCGGAAACACCGGTTTAACGAAAAAAAAAGCGAGATTGGCGTGGCACATACTAAAGGAATCACTTAAGTTTCACAACAAACGGACACACACAAACACGGAAACAGTTTTGACAGGAAAAAAAGAAATCTCTGACACTGGCACAAGCGCATACTAAGGGAATAATTTTTAAGTTTCACAACAAACACACACACACAAGGGAAACACCGTTTTAACAGGGGAAAAGAAATCTCTCTGACCTGGCGTG
>JAAGKR010012203.1:0-10000 GCA_011419295.1 Clarias macrocephalus
AAGGTAGTATCACAGCAGCTATGTTCACATCTTCATAGAAATAGCATTAATGAACTGTATCAGTCAGGATTTAGGCCTCATCACAGCACAGAGACAGCACTCGTTAAAGTAGTAAACGACCTCCTATGGGCCTCTGATCAGGGTTGCGTCACTATACTTGTGCTACTGGACCTCAGTGCAGCTTTTGACACCATTGATCATAGTATTCTCCTTCACAGATTAGAAAAGGTAGTAGGAATTAAGGGAACTGCCCTCTTGTGGCTCAGATCCTATTTGATTGATCGTTATCAGTTTGTAGATTGTGATGGTGACCATTCCTCATGTTCTCAAGTGGAGTTTGGTGTTCCACAGGGCTCAGTTTTAGGCCCACTGCTTTTTTCCCTTTACATGCTTCCTCTGGGCAACATAATTCATAAACATGGTATTAGTTTCATTGTTATGCTGATGACACACAATTATATGTCTCAGCAAACCCAGATGAGAAAAACCAGTTTGCTAAAATTGACCAGTGTGTGCAGGACATAAGAGATTGGATGTTAATTAATTTTCTTCTGCTTAATCCTGATAAGACAGAAGTTCTAGTCATAGGACCACAAGCAGCTAGAAGTAGGCTTTCTGATCACACTGTAACTTTAGACGGCCTTTCTGTTCCATCAAATGCAACAGTAAAAGACCTTGATGTGATTATAGATTCCATACGTAGAGTATCTGGTGAACTGGTATGTTTAGATGCTGTCCTCCCCACTCTCATTGTTCACTCAGGTTTGTTGACGGTGAGGTGATTGGTTGCTTTACATCTCAGTTCCCCCTCATGTTTGTGTTTCCTTCTGGCTCCTCCCTTTTAGTTATGCTGTTATAGTTAGTCCTGCCGGAGTCCCTGCTTGCACTCTGCACTAATATACATTCACCTTATACATGTTGACTGTGACCAGACCTAACTGCCATCTCTCCTTATTTTCTGTTCTCTCCTTTTCTGCTCTCTCTCCTCTCTCTCTCTCTCCCTCTCTCCTTTCCGTTTCTCTGTCTCTCTGTCGAGCTATACATGTTCGCTCCTGAGTTGCCAGTGATCCAGACCCCTCTGCCCTCTGGACTCGTCTAACTGGTCCTGGAGTCCTGCTTCTGGTTGGAGATCTCGTCGCATGGATGCCCCGTGTGGTCTGCCTGGATTCGTATGGTGGCTGGGGATGGTTTCCATTAAGACTGTCCTATCATCGATTGATGCTCTGGGGACCTGTGACTTCAGTTGTTCGATAGCTCAGGACTGGAATCTCCTACAGTCTACCTGAGCCTCCAGGAACAAACTGGACTCCTTTTAATTTTAATTTTAACACATCTCCTGTTCCACTGAACTTCCAGTACACATTAATATGCTGATCAATCCCTGCTCTCCGTTATCACCCAGATGAGGATGGGTTCCCTGTTGAGTCTGGTTCCTCTCAAGGTTTCTTCCTATTACCATCCCAGGGAGTTTTTCCTTGCCACCGTCGCCCTCGGCTCGTTCATCAGGGACAATCTTATCATTTTGATTCATACACATTGCATACAGACTTACTTCTTTATATTGTGTAAAGCTGCTTTGCGACAATGTCAATTGTTAAAAGCGCTATATAAATAAAATTGACTTGACTTGACTTGACATATTAGATCTTGTTTTATCCTGAGGGCTTTCAGTTGTTAAGATGGAGATATGTGATGCACTGCTAAACAGTGTATCTGCACGGTGCTTTTATTTCCTCTACTGTTGTACAATTCTGGAATAATAGTCCTCAACTATTTTTAGATGCTTCTAATTGTTTTCATGTTGAGGGGTTAACATCTTTATTTAATCTAACCTGCGTTGATACCCTGGACAGCGTCGCACATTTTAGAACCTTGTCCTCTAAACCTAAACCTGCACCCCGGATAAATGACACCACTCGTGCTGCCGGGCATTAGTGTAGGAGAGCTGAGCGAAGGTGGAAGAAAGAAACAAGTGACCTTTGAAACTGTGAAAAACAGCCTGTTAGAGAACGGCAAAAGCTGAGAAGACAAAATATCTCTCAGCTATTATTTTAAACAACTGCACAAGACCTCATGTTCTCTGTAGCACTGTTAACACCGTTTCCCAGTCCCTCATGACCTACAGGTCTTGTTGAATCCCCTTTTTTGTGGACAGGATTAAGAATATTAGAACACTTACAGTACACTATACCACCTCTGTTACGACCTGCAAGATGTACAAAACTTAGGCTACCTGCACGTCTTGTTGAGTCCCCTGAAAGGTGTCAATTATTTGAACATAGGATTAAGAATATTAGCGCACTTATATCACCTCCTTTTTATGATCCATCCATCAGTGCTACCTGCTCTGCTGCTTTAACCAGTTTGAGCCCGTTTCACCTTTTAGAGGAGATTATTAGCCATATTCAGTATTTATTCTGATGTTATCCTGATGCTCCTTGATTTTTTAAAGAGATCTTTCATACTATTGAACCAGTGGTTTAGGAATTTCTAAATGTCAGTCTGACCCCTGGTGTTGTGCCTGAAACCTTTAAGCATTAATTAAAAATCTAACCTTGGATTCTGTCTAACTTCAGACCAATTTCTAAGTTACCATTTCTTTCTTTCAAAATTGTCTCTGTACAGCTCCAGTCTTACTTAGATGCAGATGGGATTCTGGAGGTGTTCAAGAACCCCAAGGAGGAGGAATTGCTCTCTGTCTCACTCTCATCCTTTTCAGTTTTACTATGTTGAACTATGTGGTGTGTTGCCGGAGCACACAGCCGTACGAGAGTAGGGCTGTGTTCCGTTCTACAGTGTAATTTACACGCTGCCCCCTGTTCATGACGGTGAAGGGGACTTCTCTCAACTAAACTCCTGTAATCAACAAATCAACACATGTTCTGGTCAGAAAATCAAACATCTGCATGGCATGAGTTCGAATTAACTGAATCTCCTGCAGCTACGACATCTAATAAATCTAGTAAATCAAATAAATTTAAAAAATGAACTCATCTTCTAAAGTGAAGTAGCTCTAAACAGAACCTTCATGTTCTCCCTGTCCTTCTCCTTCTCAGACTCAAGCACAATCTCCTCTTTGTGAGGCTGAGGGCTTTCCTCCACTGAAGCCTCATTACTCATCTGAGCGTCTCTGTCCTCTATCACTCTGTCCTGAAGCTCTGGTGTCTCTTGATCTTTTTCAATCTGCTGTTTCTCCTTGAAGTTGGTCTTCATACGGAGCTTCTGGAACCACGATAGTGGAAGGTACTTCAGATTCATATGACATTCCTGGTGTTCCTCCTTCTCTCCTCCTTCCTCCTTGAGTTTAGCAGTGATTTCTGGGTCCTGTAGTTGAGGAAGGACTTTTATTCTTTTTGGGATTGAGTGGTTGAATTTACATTCATACAACAGACATTCAAACGTCATTGTTTTTATTATAATTATAACTGTTATCTCCAGAATTTTGCCCTTCTCTAGAAACTTATGCACCAACATTTAATTTTCAACAACAAACTCTGATTTCTGCTCTTTTATTTCTTCCAGCATTACCTCTTCTATGACTTCACTCTCCTTGAACTTGATTCTCTCTCGACTTTTCTCCATGCTCTCCTTCTCTATCTTAAGCTCAAGCTCCGTCCCCTCATTTTCTTCATGAAGGCTTTCTATGTTTTCAAGTCTCTCTATGGCCTGTTTTATCTTCATGTTCTTCTTCTTCTTCCAGAGATTTTGGAATCTTGGTGGAACAAACTTCTTCACCTTTTGACCAACTTCATTGAGTTTCATCTCAGGATCCATATTCCTTGCTTTTTGCTTAAGGTTTTTCACTGTTTTGTTCAGGGCCTCCACCTCTAATGTCATCGCCTCCACCATTTTTTCCTTTTTAAGAATATTTTCTCCAAAACTGTTACAATGTTCTATCCAGATTCTTCTAATTGGCTGCTGACTTCTCTCCATTTCGTTGGATCGTTCTTTCTCCTTCTCAAGCTGGAGCAACAAGTCGTCTTCATCAGCCTGAAATCTTTTTAATTTATTTCTTTGCTTCACCAAGTCCTCCAACTCGTCTCTCATCTGAGCTTCACTGGCTTTAGACTCTTGCCACTGTAGTTCAGCTCTCTCTTTTTCCTCCTCCAATTCCCTTGTCTTTTGCTCAAGCTGAAGCACCAGTCTATCTGTACTAGCCTGAAATGCTCTCCACATTTCATCCCTTTCCTTCAACAACTTTCTCACATCCTCTCTCATCTGAGCTTTTATGGCCTCAAACTGCTGCTGGAGCTCAGATCCCTCTTTCTCTGTCTCAGTGTCTCTTGTCTTTTCCTTAAGCTGGAGCACTAGCCTATTTTTATCAGCGATACATTTCCTCCACATTTCATTCCTTTTCATCTCCAAAGTCTCAATCTCTTCTCTCATCTGACGTTCCTTGGCCTTGAACTCTTTCTGTTGGAG
Source organism: Clarias macrocephalus (assembly GCA_011419295.1). Lineage (NCBI taxonomy): Eukaryota > Metazoa > Chordata > Actinopteri > Siluriformes > Clariidae > Clarias > Clarias macrocephalus. The sequence continues at coordinate 4,423 of JAAGKR010012203.1, forward strand.
GTCAGATCTCTTTTTCTCCTTCTGCATCATCTTTGTCTTCTCTTCAAGATTGAGCACCATCCTATGTCTTTCAGCCTGTAACCTTTTTTTTAATTCCTCCTTTTCCTTCTCCAGATCCTGCATTTCTTTTCTTATCTGAGGTTCTCTGGCCTCGCTCGTTTTCAGCTGAAACTCATATTCCTCTTTCTCCTGCTCCATGTTCCTCGTCTTTTTCTCAAGCTGAAGTGCCAAGCTCTCGATATCAGCCTTTAACCTTCTCTCTATTTCATCCCTTTCATTCACAAGATCCTCCTTCAATTTTAACATCTGAGCTTCTTTGGCCTGGATCTTCCTCAGTTGGATCTCAGATTTCTTTTTCTCCTTTTCAATATTCATTGTCTGTTTCTCAAGCTGGAACACCAAGCCAGGTACATTATCCTGAAATTTCCTCTCTATTTCATCCCTTTTCTGCATAAGATCCCCTAACTCTTCCCTCATTCGAGCTTCTCTAGCCATGATCTCTCTCAGCTGGAGGTCAAAGTTTTCTTTCTCCTTCTCATTGTTCCTTTTCTCTTCCTCAATCTGAAGCATCAAGCTGTTTTTTTCAGCCTCTAACTTTTTCTCCATTTCATGCTTTTCCTTCATAAGTTGCTCTATCTCTTTACTCATCTGAGCCTCTTCATCCTCGAGCTCTATCTGCTGGAGATCAGATGTCTCTTTCCTCTTCTCCTCCACCATAAGAACTTCTATAAACTTCATCTTGAGATTGCACCTCCCCTCATTCTTCTCTGTGTTCATTTTCTTTGCCTCTGGCTGTTCCATCATTTTATCACTTTTCCATCAAAACCACACATGGATGAAAGTCTATACAACAGAGAAGTTAATTAAAATGTTTGTTATATACTGTTATATCATTTGTTTTTCCTTTTAACACAAATACGGTCTCTTAATCAGTACACCACACAGGACTGATCCATTCTGCACATTCACACGTTACTTGCCCTTAGGGATGGGTCACTCGACGCCCAGTTTCAACAAGCGTCTTGAGTTTTCGACACGCTAGTGCTTTGAAACAGTGTTCCGGCGCAGTGCTTGAAATGAGGCTGTCACGTGACCGGTGTTAATGAAGCTTCGTTACGTCACTGACACGTCACGCAGGGCTCAAACACAGAGCGCCTCTACTGCGCTGTTCCATACCCGCTGTCCATTTATTCCAATGTTATTATTATATCCATAATTGTCATGCCCATATGTTTTTGACGTGGTGTATTGTTATTGTTAAAAAATTATAATAAAAACAATGACGTTTGAATGTCTGTGGTATGAATGTAAATTCAACCACTCAATCCCAAAAAGAATAAAAGTCCTTCCTCAACTACAAACTTGTCCTTATGAACGCTGTTTATTAAATATGCAAACAGAACCTTACAGTGAACAAAACATGTGAATGGAACAGCTGGTGTAGGGATTTTTTAGACCACCAGATGGCGAAGTAGAGCACTGTGTCAAAAAGCTTTGACGCATCAACGCAGTTTGTTTTAACATCCCTACTTGAACATGTCTATTTATATTCCACTTCATTCCACACAATTTTCAAAAATTCTATATTTGTACTATGTTTTTCTTACATTTTCTTATATTTTTCTTATATTGTATATTTTGTATTGTATAGATATATTATTCTTTCTTAGCTAAATTTACTTTGTATGTTCTTTTCTTTTTCATATTTATTTCCTATGAATAGTCTTTTATTTTAAGGTCAGTCGTCTATTTCACTGCATATCGTACTGCGCAAATACAACAATTCACAATATCTATATAAAAAAGTATATGTTGTTGGTCTGAGGTTATATTTGGTGAATATTGAGACCCGATATGACCAGATGCTTTTTGTTTTATGTTTTTACAAAAAAACAATGAATTAAAAAGAAAGGGAGCAAACGTTTGCACATCTCTCTCTCTCTCTCTCTCTCTCTCTCTGGAGTCTGTGCTTTTCTCACCCTGTCTGTCCTACAGCTTTCCTCTGACATCTTTCTGCTCACAGAAAACTAGTTTGATCTAAACAGAAAGCTTTTCTCCTGCTTACCCGAGTGTCCATTTAGCTTCTCTGTCATTTCTGCCGATGTACAAACTTGGAACGCATGTATATACAGTCTGTGGTCTCTATGGCAACAGAGGCGTCTTCTGTGACGTCACAAACACACACAGACACGTACACACTCTCACTTGATGCTGATAATATACAGTAATGCTGTTAGAATCTGAATGAATTGAGACAGACTTTTAAATTCCATGATTTATTCCTCAAAAAAAAAAAGTCAGAAGCACAGAGACCGAACATTGACATTGTTATTGACAGCCGTCGATATCTGGTGTTGCAGTAGTGCTGCCGCTATTTTAGACCGAATGCCAGTGTTGCCAGATTAAGTGGTTTTGATTTTGAGTGTGCAGGTGTAAACTGGTTTGGGCAGGTGATCAGATTTTAAATACCAAACGGTGTATAAACTAGCAGGCACACAGGATCAACCCACCTGGGCCCTGTAAGATACCGAACTAAACACTGATCAAACATTTGGAAGGTTTCTCATATTCAGATTTAAATTTTATTTGTCACATACACAGCCATACACACGTGCAGCTAAATGCTTATACAATTGCACATCATCTAAAAAGAAAGATTCACTGTGAGAAATAAATTTCACTAGTGAGAACAAGTCTATTAAAACTAGAATATTTAAATAAATGAGTAAGAATATGAATAAGCAAAATTTATCTTTTACCCACAGAAACCTTCACTCTGTCTCCCCTTCCTGTGTCTCACCCTTTCAGACCCAGACTCCTTTTCTCCTCCATCACTTGGGACTGCCATTAATACTTTACCCTTTTTTCTTTCTTCATCCATGGACCTTCTATGCCCTCTATCTTCTAAACCAAGGAAGGTTTCTTGCCCTGCTCCTTTCCTATCCAATGTATTACGCAGCAATAAGAATTAAGAACTGCAGAGAGAAGAAGGAGGAAATCACAGCTTAAGGCAGATCATCTCTTTCCATGCTCTTCTCTCTAAAACTGTCTTCTACAGGGGGAAAACTGGAAGCTTCTACACATGATCCTTGCAAACTCCACAATATCTTTGTCTTCTTCATCTCCTCCTGCTTTATTTTCTCTGACTGCTGAAGACGTTGACATTTGAAAAATAGCAACAATCTGCAACACCTTCACTCCCACACCAAAACCCTACAGCAGAATTTTCCAGCCTAAGAACTGATGAGATCCAGCACATCACCTTGTCCTCCAATCCCACCACCTGTTCGTTTGTCCAGGTCGCCTTATAAGACCTCCTTGCCTTCATCACAATCATCATAAACTTGCAATATCATCAGGTCAGATCTTGCATTTAAGAAGGCAAAGTTTACTCACATCCTCAAGAAACCCTGCCTGGATTCAGCAGACATCAGCAAATATTGTTCAGTATCGTTTCTCTCTTTTGTCTATAAAATTATTGAACACAGTTTATAATCAGATGTCTCTTTATCCCTTGCAGAACAACCTGAATGATCCTAACCAATCTGGATTCAAAGTGGCACATTCCACAGAAACTGCACCACAATATTCTCTTGTCTTTCCTTACAAGTCCTGGAATCTGTGGCACGGCATGATCGGTCGTATGAGGTTACATGGAGGGGATCCACATCTTCTCAATGCAGACTCTCCAATAGTGTCCCACAAGGCTCAGTATTTGGTCCTCATCTGTTCTACCTCTATACCCTCTCCCCATATATACTCTTAATGAGGTCATAACCTTGCATCCCATTGTTATGCAGATGACCTGCAACTCATTCTGTCCTTTCCTCCCTCAGACAATCAGGTTTCCACCTGGAACTCATCCTGGATGGCAACTTATCAACTGAAACTTAATCTCAGTAAAACCAAACTGCTGTTCGTCCCCTTCTCAGCTCTAATGACACCCCACACAGCATCACGTTCCCTCAGATCCTCAATCATTCCTCAGCTGGTCCCACCATCTCTCAGGGATTGTCAAAGATGTGCATTTAGACTGTTTTCTGTTCTAGCACCTCGGTGAAGAAATGAACTTCCTTTAGATGTCTGCACAGCCAAGTTAATGGCAATATTTAAGTTAATGCCCCTCTCTGGTGGAAAAGAAGCCCTTAGATTTCCTGTCAGTATTCTCTTTATGGTGCAGGAATAAAAGTTCCCAAGCACATGGGATGTCAGTCTAAAGTCTCTCAAGCATCTGAGGTGGTAGAGACACTGCCAGGCCTTTTTTACCACAGTGTTGATGTGACAAAACCATGTCAGGTCCTGCGTGATGTAGGTCCTGGATGTTGAGACATGTCTGCCCATCCTACTACCTGTGGTCTGCCAGTCAACAAGTTGGAGATCCCAAAACACAGAGATGTGATGAGTTCCAGGTACTCCAGCTTGGTTTCTGGGTGTGGAGAGAATTATAACAACAAAAAGCATTTTGACATAATTGATCTTCCTAGTGTCCAGGTCGCTAAGTGTTGTGTGAAGAATATGTGTAATGGAATCATGGGTTGATCGGTTTAGACGTTTATAAATCTGTAATGGAACCAGTGTGTCAGGTAGTGATTAGATGATGAAGTGAACTGGTATGTTTAGATGCTGTCTTCCCCACTCATATTGATCACTTGGGTTTGTTGACTGTGAAGTGATTGATTGCTTTACATCCCAGTTCCCCCTCACATCCGTGTTTCGTTCTAGCTCTCTTTTATTTTGTGGTCATAGTTTGTCCTGCTGGAGTCCCTGCTTGCACTTTACACTAAATATATACTTACCCTCTACATTGTATGACAGTGACCAGACCTAACTGTTATCTCCACCTCTTCCTCTCTCTGTCAAGCTACATGTCACTCCTGAGCTGCCAGTGATCCAGACCCCCTCTGTCCCCTGGACCTGTCTGGCTCGTCCTGGTGTCCCTCTTCTGGCTGGAGATCTGGTCACATGGAGCCCCGTGTGGTCTGTCTGGGACGCGTGTGGTGTCTGGTGACGGTTCCACTTCACCATGAAGACGCTCCTGTCCTCGGCTGATACAGTCAGCTGTTCTCTGAGGACTCGTGTCTGCAGTCGCTCGATAGTTCAGGACTGGAGTTTCCTACAGTCTACCTGAGCCTCCAATAACCAACTGGACTCCATATGAACTTAAACACGTCTCCTGTTCTACTGAACTTCCAGCCTCCTAACACACAGTATGAGGTCAGATCAATCCCTGCTCTCCGTTATCACCCAGATGAGGATGGGGTCCCTGCTGAGTCCGGTTCCTCTCAAGGTTCCTTTCTATTACCATCTCAGGGAGTTTTTCCCTCAGCACCGTCGCCCTCGGCTCGTTCATCAGGGACCATCTGATCATCTTGATTCATACACACTCACATCTCATACACACTTCTGTAGTTCCTTTGATTGTGTACAGTTGGTTTGCAAAAAATAAAATTGAGTTGAATTGAATTGTCTTGATAAGCTGAAGCATTAAGATTCACTGGGGATAAAGGGCCTGACTGAAACACCTAAATTCAATAATTAACAGGTTTGGCTAAATACTTTTATCCATATAGTCTATGTT
>JAAGKR010012203.1:12500-17096 GCA_011419295.1 Clarias macrocephalus
TAAAATAATCACAGACATAATAAAGTACACACACAAACACACAACAGAAGACGAAATACAAAACTGGAATGATTTGTGCAAACAAACACACAAACAGTAACAAGTTAAGACACAACACAGTTCAGGCAAAGCTGTTACTGGTGGTTTTGATTAAAACAATTTTGTTCTAGATAATGTTAGAGATTATTAAGAGAATATTTCAATGGATCAGTCCTTTGTCAGTTTTAATTATATTTTAATACCCGTACTTCATGTCAGTACAATTTATTTATCAGACATGTTCTAATCTCCATCACTACACTGAGGTGAACCTGAAGGTCAGATCAGTAAATGATTACAGCAGCGCACTGAGCTAATGATTCAACTGGATCACTATATAATAATGAACCACATCACTTTACTGGCCTACACTTCATCTTTTCATTGAGTAAAAGAGTCCCATACTGTACAGGTCAGATCATGGACCATGTCAGCCACCTGAACTGGATCACTTCATAACGCTCTTTTGTATCCCTTCATGTTTTTTGGATGATCCCAGTTTGCTAGTCTGGGTTCCTTCAATTACCTAAATTAGATCACTTTAGTATTCATATTCACCTAAACAGGGTCACTGAAGTGGATCACTACCATCACCTGAACTGGATCATTGCAGTGATCTAAACTAACACATATCAATTAAATATAAATTAAATTAAGCCTGCACTCCTGAACCTGAACTGGATCACTGTATGTGGTGTCGTACTAAATCTAAACGGGATCAGTGCTGTGACCTTTAAATGGATCACTTCATTCAACTTAACTGGGTCATTTTAGAGTCCAAAATTAGATCACTGCTATGACTGGATCACTACAGTGACATTGTACAGTCAGCTACAGTGGATCACTTCAACAAATTCCACCAGATCACTATACAGTGGAACTTTGGATTGCGAGCATAATTTGTTCTGGAAGCGTGCTTGTATATCACAAAATATTAGTATAAAAATAATTAATACAAAATATAAAGTAAAAATAAAACAAATTAATCAGGAAAGTGCAGTGTTTTCCTTTAGAGAGAGAGAGAGTGTGTGTGTGTGTGTGTGTGCATGTGCAGAGGTAAAGGTAAGAGGAGGAGGCACACATTCTCTAATGACACTGGAGTGCACACACACACTAACAGAATAAGAGCTTTCTTACAGAGAGCGAGAAACTGGAGCATAATTAGTGCAACGAATCTCTCTAATGGCACGCACACGGATGTTGACTATACGAGTGACGCACTGAGACCCAGCGGGGGAGACGATTACCCACAATTCCGCAGCGCAAGAGAGAGAAAAACCATTGGCTCAGTGGTGATCACGTGACGCTCGGCATCAAAACAAGAAGCGCATGCGTGATACATGATACAAGTCAACATTTATTAAAAAATGTTGCTCTTCTTGCGGACCACTCGCAAACCAGGATACTCGCAATCCAAGGGTCCACTGTACAAACCTAAACTGGATCACTTCAGTTGCCAGTTATCCAAAAGTTAACTAAAAAAACTAAATTTGCTAAAAACACTAATTGTGATAAAACCTATTTGGAAATCAAGGTGAGGAGGGGCGGGGCATGCTGAGTCAAAGGACATGCAAATTTGTGGCTTATTCCAGAAGCATACAATACCTACATCACTGAAGGGGGCGGGGTCAGCTATCCCAAGGCACCTCCACACTAACAGACTGACAGGGCAATATACACGAGAGGTAGACTTTAAGATTTGAACAATATGCGCACACACACACTTACTTACTGCGCACACACACACACACACAAACACACACACACACACACACAAATACGAAGAAATGTTACGTGGGGACTTTAAGTTGAAGCAAAAAACACACTGTAGCCTGCAGTGTCTCACCTTTGACCTCACACCACGGACCTGCCTGGACACAGCTGGGCGTTCTTTCTTTAGGAAGTCAGGGTTACTTTTTGACTTCATAATATCTGTAAACACACACACACACACACACACACACACACACACACACACACACACACACACACACACACAGACTAAATACAACCCAAATTCTGGTTATTTTGGGACATTTTTTACATTTGAACAAAATAAAAACTAACAGACTTTCAAATCACATGAGCCAATAGTTTATTCACAATAGAACATAGAGAACAAAATTATTTTAACTTAATAATTTGACACACTTATCCACTAAATGGGCTCATTTCAAATGTCTGCTACAGGACTCAAAGAAGTTCAAATGTGCCATTCCTGACGCTGTGTCCTCCAGGGCAAAGAGGAGGGGGGACTTCCAGCGTTCAGTTCTGATGGTATGAGGTGTATAAGTGCATACGGTTTGGGCAGATTGTGTGTTTTTGAAGGCACTATGAGTGCTGAAAGGTATATAAAGGTTGTAGACGACGTCTATTTCTTGTGTATTTCAGCAGGACAATGCAAAACCACATACTGCACTATTACAACAGCATGGCTTCAGAGTCGAAGAGTCCGGGAGCTGAATTAGCCTTCAGTCCAGATCTTTCACCTTTAGAGAACATTTCGTGCATCATTCAATGAAAAATACGTCAAAGACGACCACAAACTCTTCAGCAGCTGCAAACATGAAAACCTCTATCAGTCAAGAATGGGACCAAATTCCGACACCAGAATCTCTCAACCCCAATGCCCAGATGTCTTCACACTGTTTTGAAAAGAAGAGGAGATGCTACACTATGGTAAACACATGCCCCGCCCCAACTTTTTTGAGACCTGTAGCAGGCATCAAATTTGAAATGAGCAAAATCATTTTGTGCATAAAATTGTAAAATTCCTCAGTGGAAACATTTGTTATGTTCTCTTTGTTCCATTGAGAATAAAATATTGACTCACGTGATCTTCACAATTCACATGAATTCTTTAAGTTTTCATTTTGCTCAAATTGAAAAAAACGTCCCAATATTTCTGGAACTCGACATTATGTACCCATGTAGGCATCAGTGTGCTGGTGTGTGGGGCACTGAGGAGACACTGTACCATATCCCGGTGTGTGTGTGGCTGTGTCTTTTTCTCCGAGAGCTTCTGTTGCAGCCAGTAGTTTTTCTCTCAGTTTGCTGATGTCACAGTCGGCTTTAGCTCTCACGATGCTCAGCTCTGTGTAGATATCCTTGTACTTATCAGAAGCGTACTTCTTATCCTGCACACACACACACACACACACACACACACACACACACACACACACACAAATGAATTTAAACTTTTCACACTTCCTGACATTTAATCCACAGAAACATTTCCTGTCCTGTCCAGTTAGAATCACTATTTCATTTTAAGAATGTGAAACGTCATCATAATAATATAAACGTTCGATTTTAACTGTGTGCGTGTGTAATAATAGAGAGAATTATTCCTTCAGCTTTTATTTGTTTCGCCACATTCCCAGCAGCTCAGAAGTTTGCGGACACTGAGTTAGTGCTGGTAATATCGCCTTTAAACTGCAGAACTCGCTCAGACTCTTCGTGTCGTCTTCCACAAGCTTCTCTCACAACCTCTGCTGGAGGTTTGAACCATTTCCCCTGAGAGAACTGGTGTAACTGAGGGAGGCTTAGAACACCTCGACTTCACGCTGTTTAATCCATTTTGCCACTACTTTGGACATATGGTCGTTGTCCATGTGGAAGACCCATCTGAGGATAACCGAGCTTTAACTTCCTGGCTGTTCCTACAGTCCATCCTGCAGCAAACAGGTACACTTTTGTTTCATCAGACCTTTTCTCCAAAAAAGTTGTGACCATGCAAAATAATAAAACCAAAAAGGAGTCATCTTAGAGTCCCTCCCCCTTGTACTATATTCAAAACACTACAACAATTTCTTGAAAACACTTATTACAAACCTGGTAGCTGCAACAATCTAAAAAAAAACATTTTAAGACTAATGTCACTGTGACAAGGAGTGTAAAAGACTTTACAGACTACTTTAATGGCAATTTCCATCCAGTCCCAGGTTTTTTTGGAATTGTGGTTGTAAGAGCTTTTAAGTCTTTTGAGGGCTTGTAACCTTTTTGACTCTCTAACAAATCTATCTGTAAACAATTTTTTGGGGAAAAGATCATCATTGCACTCCAATCCTCGGATTGTCTCCATAACGCAACACAAGGGTGTGTGTGTGTGTGTGTGTGTGAGAGAGAGAGAGAGACAGAGTTACCCTCAGTGCAGACTGCAGCTCATCCTTTAGTGAGTTGATCTCCTGTTTCAGATACTGGATTTCTGAGTCCTTTATACGAAGCAGGACCTAAAACACAGTACAGCACATACTGAGTGTGTGTGTGTGTGTGTGTGTGTGTGTGTGTGTGTGTGTGTGCGAAACTGTGTTGGTTTATTAATAATGTGTGTGTGTGTGTGTGTGTGTGTGTGTGTGTGTGTGTGTGTGTGTGTGTGTGTTTGTTCACCTCCAGTTCGTACAGGTCTTTGCCCTGTGTGAGGGGTGATGGTGTTTTCTCTCCACTGTAACAGGATCGCATGCGAGAAATCTCAACTGACAGACGGTTATTCAGCTCCTAACAGACACACGGACACAAATAATCATTCTTACATCCATTATAGGACTTTGATGA
>JAAGKR010012204.1:0-12318 GCA_011419295.1 Clarias macrocephalus
TACACACCACTACACACAGATACACACCACTACACACCACTACACACAGATACACACAGATACACACCACTACACACAGATACACACCACTACACACAGATACACACCACTACACACAGATACACACCACTACACACAGATACACACAGATACACACCACTACACACCACTACACACCGATACACACCACTACACACAGATACACACCACTACACACAGATACACACCACTACACACAGATACACACCACTACACATAGATACACACCACTACACACAGATACACACCACTACACACAGATACACACCACTACACACCACTACACACAGATACACACCACTACACACCACTACACACAGATACACACCACTACACACCACTACACACAGATACACACCACTACACACAGATACACACCACTACACACAGATACACACCACTACACACAGATACACACAGATACACACCACTACACACAAATACACACCACTACACACAGATACACACAGATACACACCACTACACACAGATACACACCACTACACACAGATACACACCACTACACACAGATACACACCACTACACACAGATACACACACATACACACCACTACACACAGATACACATTACCACACACAATACACACTGACCCACAACTACACACATACACAAACAATGCAGTGGTAAATCGCTCGCGCTATCATCCAGAGATCGTTGGTTCGATTCCCGTGTGATGCTGTAGGATGACGGCTGATTGGCCGAGCTGTCTCAGCGCGGTGCTCTCACATTAATCATGGGCGACTGTGAGTTTGATGCAACAAACCGCTAGTTCTGTGATTTGCTCGCATCTACAAAATGACTGTAGGACTGCGGTCCGTTCGTGTCTGAGGAAATTTGTAACTCGAATGTTTGTAAGTCAGAGACTGCCTGTACATTCCAGTACACTCTGATGCACACTGATAGACACCATACACACCACTACACAGTGAGTTCACACCAGTACACACTCCATGAAGCATGTGTGATTGTACTTGTTGATGTTCTCCTCAGTTAAGCCCAGCTCAGATACTGGAGTAGAAGGGGTGGAGCCAACAGCAAGGGCGGAGCTTAAAGAGCAGGTAAAGGTGACAGGCGGTTTGTGGTGCACCACCACTCCGTCAGGAGTCAGGATCAGGACCATCCGAGGCGAACAGGTGGAAGAGAACCCTGTCCTGACCTTCTACAGCACTGACCCACAAACACATAGTGTGAGTCATCAATCACACACACACACACACACACACACACACACACACACACACACACATATCAGATCATCATGAGTTGAATCTCCTCACTTTGAATCTCAGGTGCTGATGACGAGGGATGATGGTGTGATGTGTGTGTCGGAAAAACACAGAGCTGTAGTGGATCACGCTGACGGAACCAGAATTACCTCCAGCTACCAGCAGAGGGAGCAGCGGAACTCAGGTCAGGAGTGTCATGGGTCTTTATGATCAGAGGAGCGAGCGCTGTATACGTCCCTGTGCACGAGCTGTTGCTATGGAAACCATACCCTATCAGAGCAAGAGCATTAATAATAATCTGAACTGAGCTGCTGTTATAGAGACTTAATCAACACCTGGTTATGTGGTTATGTGGCTTGAGGGCGTGGCTTTATCAGGATCATTGCTTGAGTCACTAACGATGTTTTCACTGGAAGAAATAGGAGACAGGAATCTTTTTCAATTAAATTTAAAAACAAACCACAAACATTTGTGCATCAGGACATTTATATGGAATGAGAAGGGCAACATCAGTGCAGTTAAAATAACTTAAAATAAAACCCTGGTAATGATAAAATGGAATTGGTCAACTGCAAGTAAACATCTGAAATATAATATAAAACTGTAAATAACTCATGCAACAAAACAAATAGATGAAGAAGAAGGTAAAATTGGTGTAAAAAAACAAAAATAAAAAAACAAACTATGAATATATGTCTAAATTAAACTTAAAAGCTGAGGTGGTTTTTGTTTTTTCAGGCAGCAGATGTGATGGAGGGAGAGCGAGCGAGGTGAAGATGGAGAAGAGTGGATACGCTACAGTGAGGATGAAGTGTGAGGAGAAAAGCGCTGAGGTTCTCTTCAGAGACGGAACCACCATCAGCGCCACTGCACTCGGATCATACAGGGTGAGAGGGGGGGGGGGGGGGCGGAGCAGGTGGAGGATGGATGGATTAATGAAAGGATGAGGAGATGTGTAGATGGTGGAAGACGGACTGACGGATGGACTGATTGGGGTTAAAGTGGCTAAACAGATGAATGAATTCTAAAGATGTAGACGACAGGATGGAGAGAGGGATTAGTTGAAAGGATGGATGAGGTGGATGACCGGATGGATTCTCCCTCGCTCTCTCTCTCTCTGTCTGCGCTGTAGGTCCGTCTGTCTGATGGAGGCTGTCTGTCTGTCCGTGAGGATGGTGTGGCCGTGTACAGCAGTACAGGACCTGAAGGAAACCAGTGTGGACGTTACATCATGAGCCACTCCCAGGGTTTAGTGTGTGAGGTCACGGACTCAGAGGGAAACCAGTACCAGGTTAGAACACACACACACACACACACACACACACACACACACACACACACACAAACCTGGTACATGAAGAGATCAATGTGTGTGTAGGTCACAGCAGAGGGCAGGGTCTCCATCTCACACACACACAGCGACACAGAGCGAAAGGCGCAACAGAACATCGGCCTGGATACACACATACCTCGGTGAGTAAGGTGTGAACAGGGTTAACACATAACACCGCACACACACATGCAGTATCCTGATTTGCTTGTGTGTGTGTATGTGTGTGTGTTACAGGTTGTTTGTGGTGTATGCTGACGGTTCTGCGCTGGAGTTCCTCTCCTCTCAGACTGTAGACGAGATTCTGCAGAAGGAGAACACAGATCCCTCAGTCGCTGTGCTCAGAGAACCCATACCACACACACACGGTCAGCACACACACACACACACACACACACACACACACATATTTAACATCTGTTATAACGTCTGTTATACTGAACCTCCAGCCTCCTAACACACAGTATGAGTGCAGTTCAATCCCTGCTCTCGGCTATCACCCAGATGAGGATGGGTTCCCTGGTGAATCTGGTTCCTCTCGGGGTTTCTCAGGGAGTTTTTCCCTCAGCACCGTCGCCCTCGGCTCGTTCATCAGGGCCGATCTGATCATTCTGAATCACACACACTCACATCTCATACAAAATTAAATAATTATGTAAATTGTGTAAAGCTGTTTTGCAACGATGACAATTGTTAAAAGCGCTATACAAATGAAGGTGAATTGAATTGAATTTACATTTAAGCATTTGGCGAACTCTCTTTTCCTGAGCAACTTACAAAAGTGCTTTGACGTTTCTCTCACACACTGTCACATGACACATGGAATTCAGTTCTCAAGCTTGTCAACTCCACCTCCTTATGCGCCGACACTCTTTATTACAGTTTAAGGTTGTACACAGGCTCATTTCTCCAGACTCAAGCTTTCCCGTTTCTACCCAGACGTTGATCCTTGTTGTGATGAATGTAAAAGCGGAGAGGCGTCTCTTATTCATCTGTACTGGACATGATCAAATTTGGAAATATTCTGGAGGGACGTCTTTAAAACCTTGTCGTACATATTGAAATGCAACCTTGGACCAGACCCTCTGATTGCTCTTTTTGCCATCACTGGAGAGGAAGATAAGCGTCTAACTCCAGCTACATGCCGTTTGTTGTCTTTTGCGACAATCCTGGCCAGACGTTCTCTTTTATTTAAGTGGAGGAACGCCACCTCACCCACTCACGCCCAGTGGCTCAGAGATATTATGTCCTGTTTGTCCCTGGAGAAGATTCACTACACTGTAAACCCTAAAGCTCAAAGTAATGAAACATACTGAGTACTGATAACTTAAATAATTACAATTAGTTTAAATTAATAGACCTTGATGAGTTTTTAGAACTTTTTGTTATTTATGAGTTTGTAGAAATGACACTTTTCAAGTTAGCTGAACAAATTAGATATTTTCAGTAACTGTAAGTACTTAAGTAACAGTAACTGTCACCTTAAAGTTCCACCAACGTAAAATCCTTCAGACTAGTGATTTTGTGTCTGATGTCATCAGGGCGATAGGGCACTGGTGGCTCAGTGGGAGGTGTTTCGCCTCCCATGTGAAAGGTCCGGGTTCGATTCCCAACAACTGGATGAAGTGTCTGTCCCAAGCCCAGATAAAATGGGAAGGTTGGCGGGTGTTTCTGATGTTTTAAAGAAGAAATCGACAAGAGTGAGGTTAGCAATGTGTGGAGAAAGTGACAGATGATTATCCAGAGTTACCCCAAGATTGTGGGCAGCGGCTGAAGGAGTGGTCTGATTGTTGTCCAGGGAAATCATACGGTCCTGTCCTGGGGATGAATCACCAGGGACGAAAAGCAGTTCGGTTTTACTCAGATTGTGCTTCAGCAGAAGAGCTGTCATCACGGATGAGATGTCTGCCAGACATGCTGAGATCCAGGTGGAAATTTAAGTGTCTAAGGGAGGAAATGAGAGATGATATGACCTTACCAAGGGTATAGAGGGAGAACAGGAGAGGCCTGAGCCCTGTGGGACACCAGTAGAGAGTATGCGTGGGGCAGATGTGGATCCCCTCCTTTATGTTGCCTCATACGACCTATCTTCTAGGTAAGAAGAAAAAAATTGCAAGACTTGTAAGAAGAGATAACAGAATCTTGTGGTTCACTGTGTCAAATGCAGCTGACAGGTCCAGGAGGATGAGGACAGATGATAGTTTAGTTGATCTAGCTTCTCAGTGACTGACAGAAGGGCAGTCTCTGTGGAATGTGCCACTTTGAATCCAGATTGGTTGGGATCATTTAGGTTGTTCTGTGAGAGATCAAGAGATATTTGGTTATAAACAGTCCTTTAAAAAATTTTGGAAATAAAAGAGAGAAGCGATACCCGGGCAATAGTTGTTCACTTCTTCTGGATCCAGGCAGGGGTTCTTGAGGATGGGAATAACTCTTGCCTTCTTAAAAGCAGCAGGAACATGACCAGATGATATGGAATGGTTGATGGTGGTTGTGGTGAAGGGAAGGAGGTCTCGTGAGATGGCCTGGAGCATTGTGGAAGGGATTGGGTCTGATGAACAGGTGGTGGGGTTAGATGACGAGATGATCTGCTGAATCTGATGACAGGTTGGAGAATTCTGCTAAGGGAGGTGACATAAGGTCCTGGAGTTCTGGTGTAGGAGTTGGGTTGGGAGCAAAGGACTGTCGCATTGCTGCAATTTTCCCATCGTAAAATGGGGCACTGACACACACGGTCAGCACACACACACACGGAACACACACACACACACTGTGTTTATACTGTATTAATATACAGTATACAGTATATATATATTTAACCAATATGACACTGGAGGTGGTGCTGTTGTACTGAATATCAGCGTGGCTGTGATGTGGTCATAGACACACGAGTACTGAAGATTTCACAGCCGTGCTGATATTCAGTACAACAGCACCACCTCCGGTGTCATATTGGTTAAATCTACATATTGGGGCCTCTGAGTGGCGCAGTGGTGCAGCGCTCGCCCTACCATCCGGAGATCGCTAGTTCGAATCCCGGGTGATGCTGTAACTTCTCGCAGCCGGAGGTCTAGAGAGTGCTGATTGGCCGAGCTCTCTCAGAGGGGAGGGATGAGAGGTACATTGTGCTCCCACATTAATCACGGCTCTACAGCCAATCAGGGGCGTCTGTGAGATGAGATCAGGAGCGGATAGCGCCGTCCTCCGAGTGTGTTACGCTGCCCCCAATGGTGCGCGAGCGAGCAGTTCGAAAAGATGCGGTTGGCTGGCGTCACGTGGTTCGGAGGAAACACGTGAGAGTCTTCAGCCCTCCTGGCTGAGTGGTAGTAGTAGCCTTAATGTGGGAGCCCCCTAGTGACGGGGAGGAATTGGACACGACTAAATTAGGGAGAAAATCAGAGGGAAAAAAATCTACATATTGCAATGGAGTCAGTGATGTTAAAGGGATTCATCAGTCGTGTTTCTGCCAAAGTACGCAAACCCTGTAGTGAAGTAAAAGTAAACACACCCCAGAGTAAATATTACTCCAGTAAAAGTCTGCAGTTTACATTTCTACTTGACTAAAAGTACAAAAGTACTCACCTTCAATTATTTCTTACTAATTTGCTCATTCATGAGAATGTTCATTACATTGTGGAATTGTACACTTTAATAAATTTATGCACTCGTCTTTGGGGTGTGTGTGTGTGTGTGTGTGTGTGTGTGTGTGTGTGTGTGTTTAACAGAGGCGTTTGCAATCACAATCCTGAAACCTTTCTCTGACCTGAATTCCTATTGGCTCTCTCCTGAACACCTGGATGACATCATTCCTGCAAACCTTAAATCCAGGAAGTGGGACACATTCCCCGCCTCTGAGGTAAACACACAGCAGCCAATCAGCTACTGAGGCGGAGCAACAGCTTAAATCCATTTAGCTTATTTCTTCAGACGGAGATCAGACGTCTCTGTGCGTGGGCGTGGTTAATGAGCACAGTGTTGATCAGAGTGTGTGTGTGTGTGTGTGTGTGTGTGTTCATCTCAATCTCCTAGAGCTGAAACAAGGATCTCTTGTCCATTTGCTTCTAAACCTTTTAGAATTTCAAGTTCCAACATTGTAGGATCCAGTTTGTAGTCCCTGAAAACTGGTTGTACAAGTATATGTGTGTGTGTGTGTGTGTGTGTGTGTGTATGAGAGAGAGAGAGAGTGTGTGCGTTCCTCCTCACAAAATCCTCCCCTCATGTCTAACACACTGGGTTCTAGGTGAAGATCCCTGGTCCTCCGTTCGGATTGTCTCTGGGTCGAGGTTTACAGCTGAAGGAGAGAACCGGGAGGGGTTCTGATCCGACTCCAACAGTCCTGCAGAACCCCGACACACTGCTGATCCGCCGCATCACTCAACACACACCGCTCACACAACACTACGAGCACCTGCAAGACAAACTGATGGTACTGTTTTAACACAGACACAAACACACTTAGTAATAATACTAATAATAATAATACTACTAATAATAATAATACTACTAATAATAATAACAGCAACCTAACCAATAGCACCCCGAGTTGCCAGTTCATGCCAAGACACTGAGAGCATAGTGAGAGACCGGAGATGAACATATTTAGTGATTTTGTCAGCTCAGCGTTAGCTGTGTTAAAGCCTGCTGGAATCTGATTGGCTGATGGCCGTCGTCTGGACGTACACGAGTGTTGATTAATACCCAGCAGGTACAGATTAGCAGATCGACTCCGGACACTGACTGCACCATAGCTGTATGGAACTGAATGTAACTCCGCCCCTGTATATGGCCACACCTCCACTGCTGCAGATGTCCTAAGAAGTCTCTGTTAAGTCCACATGACCATTTGAGAGCTTCGGCTGTTCCTCTGCTCACAGCTCAGATGTTTTCAGATGTCAGCAGGTTATTGATGGATATTGAGGCTCAGACTCTCCTGAGAGGTTTGACTTTCAAGATCAGGAAAATTTCCCCAAATCTCCATCCTAGGACGAGTTCACAACACTGGGTTACTATTAGTATTATTATGCAAATTAGAAAACATCAAGAGAGAAGAGTAACATGTGTGTGTGTGTGTGTGTGTGTGTGTGTGTGTGTGTGTGTGTGTGTGTGTGTGTGCAGATGTACATGAATCAGCTCCTGCAGAGAGAGAAGCTGAAAGATGAGATGAAGATGAAGGATCCTCAAACAGCAGAGGAGGAGCTTCATCACTCTGACCTCCAACTTCTACAGGTCCTTCACTGTGGTCATGTCCCAAACCACACACTACACACTACACCCTACATACTACACCCTGCACACTCTATACATGAACACCATCATCGGCTAACTGACTGTGTATATATATATATATATATATTTATACTGTATATATTTATGTTTTATTTGATCTCTCTCTCCCTCTCTGCAGTCTCAGTCAGACTCAACACCAGAGTCAACACCCGAGTTCAGTGAGAGACGTTAAGTTACATTATATACCGTACATTACACACTGTCTAAGTGTCTGCTGTAACCATAGCAACCGTTTAACTGTGTAACTATACTACACAACACTACACATGTATGTACGATGTACACATGGTACACTAACAGTAGTAATCCTGCGGTTGCACTTTGTTCTGTCGTGTGTGTGTATGTGTGCATGTGTGTGTATGTGTGCGTGTGTGTGCAGTGCTCTCTCTGTACTCTCAGGCTGTAGGCATGTCTCAGTCTCCCCCAACTAATGAAACCAAAGATACAAAAGGGACAGAATGGTATAACTCTCACACACACACACACACACACACACACACACACACACACACACACACACAGTTGCAGAAATAAAAATGAGAATTTTTTGTTGCAGCAAACAGAAATCTGAGTGGGGGAACAGGATCCGCCAACACAGGTGAGAGAATACTGGATGTTTTGGCGACGTGTTTTCCTCTCGCAGGTCCTCATGATCTCCCCCCGAGCGAGGGTTTTGTCAGAGGTAGTGATCTGACTGTAGTGTGCTGTTCCTCAGGCTGGATCTGCAGGAGGAGTCGAACCAGCGCAGCGCTCTGAGAAATCACATGGTCACACCGTACTTCCATCCTGAGCTCCAGGAGATGAGACTCGTCCTGCAGCAGGTGAGCAACACCGCTCCTAACAGCACTACATAGAGGGCTATGAACAGTACACAGATATTAACGAGTTCACGTTTACTTACAGGAGCTGAAGGTGACGTCCGGATCTCAGAATCTTCCCTCACTCCCTAAAATAAAAAGATAGATAGATAGATAGATAGATAGATAGATAGATAGATAGATAGATAGATAGATACTGTGGATAGATAGACTGATTAATTGATTGATTGATTGATTGATTGATTAATGCTTGATTGATCCCAAAGGTAATTGTAGACATCCAGTAGTAAGGATGGTAACACAACAGAGATGTAATTGCAATTGCACCGTGTAAAGCACACAGCCAAACACACACACACACACACACACACACACACACACACACACACACACACACACACACACACACACACACACACACACGTGTGGGACCAGCACTTCTACAGAAACGACTGAGAGAAAACAAAATACAATATCGTCAGGATTTAAGGATAACTGCAGGCGTGGTGTAGGTGCAGATGTAAAGAGATTAATTAAAGTAAAGAAATTAAGAAACTTAAACCAGGTTAGCATTGTTGCCTTGTACCTCCACGGTCCTGTCGATTCGATTCGATTCCCATCTCTGTGTGTGTCCCTGTGCTCGGTGTATATTATATCGTTTATGGTTTTTGCACTTGATATGTCAGTAACAAAATATTGTTTGTATTTATAAATATTGTTTGTATAATAAAATGTTAATTACATTTAGAACTCTCCAATAAATGACTTAACAAACAGCATTCAGACTGAAATTTATAGTCAAATAATTTATAAAATCAAGAAGGTTATCACTTTTACTTCAGCAATCATCATTGACATCATAACGTTGTTACAGATAAACAGACTCCACAGACAGAAATCAGAGAAAGCCCGAACGGGCACTTAATTTGACAATCAAGGGTAAACTGAGTGGAGCTGGTGGACGGAGGATCAGGAACGGTGGAACGGGTAGACAGGACATAAGGAAAGGAGACGAGGAAGCACGGAGATGAGGAAGATAGTTTGGCACAGGTAAACATGGAGTAAACATTGGCACAACAACGTATCCATTGTGTAGACCAGATGCTGAGTGAAGGGAAGTGAGGTGTATTTGTATGTGTGGGTGATGAGGTGCAGGTGTGTGTGATCAGAATTCGGGATATTGGGAACGTTGACTGGGGGCGAAGCCTGGCTTGTCCGTGACAGAACACCCCCCCCCCCCCTTCACGAACCGCTCCTGAGGGCCGCAGGAAATGTCTCCGGGGTGGACAACCTCTACCCCTGGGAGCAGGCATTTGTGGCTGTTGTTGGTGGAATTCCCTGAGGAGGTTTGGATCGAGGATATCTGCTTGTGGGACCCAGCTCCTCTCCTCAGGGCCATACTCCTCCTAGTCCACAAGATACTCGATCCACCTCAGCGACGGGATCTCAGAATCTCCTTCACAGCGTAAATTGTGCCATACCATAGATCCAGAGCCAGGGGGTGGGGGGTATAGTGGTATGGTTTGAGAAGGGAAACGTGAAAGGTGGGATGAATTCTATATGTGCGGGGTAAACTTAGCTTGTATGTCACAGGGTTGATCTGTGAGATGATTTTGAAGGGGCCAATGAAACGGACTCAGCTTCTTTCAGGGCAGTCGAAGACGGATGTCTCGTGTGGAGAGCCTTCTGTCCCGATTGGAAGGCAGGGGCATCTGCTCTCCTCACGTTAGCGGTGATCCGTTGTCTTCAAACTGCTCTCTTTAGTTGATGAGCTGAGTCCCAAACCCTCTCACTCTCCTGGAACCAGTGTGTTACTGCTGGGACTTCCGATGGTGCTCCATTCCAGGTAAAATAATAGAGGTTGGTACCCGAGTATGCACTGAAATGGAGTGAGTCCAGTGGAGGGTTGACGAAGGGAGTTTTGGGAGTACTCAACCCATGCAATGAACTGGCTCCAGAAGTGCTGGTGACAGAAGGTACGGCGGTATCGCCCTATCTCCTGGATGTTGCGTTCAGTCTGACCATTACTTTGAGGATGGTACCCAGAAGATAGACTTACGGTCACACCCAGGAGCTGAAAGGAAAGCCTTCCAAGACTTTGAAACAAACTGAGGGCCTCTGTCAGAAAATATATCCTCTGGGATTCCATAAATCCGAGAAAAAAAAACTTTCTTGAATATGGCCTCTGTTGTCTCTTTGGCGGAGGGAAGACCTTTTAAGGGAACCAGATGACAGGATTTGGAAAAGCGATCCACGATAACCAGAATGCAGGTATCACCCCGGAAGAGGAGAGATCTGTGACAAAATCTGCCCCTAGGTGTAACCAGAGAATTGGGGAATCGGCTGGGGAATTGGTAGGGGTAGCAGTTTTCCTGAGGGCAAGTGCCTGAGGGCTTAGGTCATGGCACATTGGCGGCATCCCCTCACATACCTTCTGACCTGTTCTGCCATATTGGGCAACCAGAAGTGTTCTTCTAGCTGTGAGAACAGAGATACTCTAAGTTCCTATGGTCAGTGAGGACAATGAAAAGTTGTAACGCCCCCTCCAACCAATGGCTCCATTCTTCCAGAGACAATTTTATTTAATTTCTCGGTTTTTAATGTCATAGTTCCTCTCAGCCTGAGACATCTTCCAGAGTTGTTAGTAATTTTGTTAAGGGCACGGTAATCAATACACGGACGAAGTCCCCCATCTTTTTTAGCCACGAAGAAGAAACTGGAAGCAGCAGGGGGCGTGGAGGGCGTGATGTATCCTTGTCTAAGGGCCTCTTCAATGTATTCTTCCATGACCCTGTGCTCTGGGATGGACAGTGAGTAGATTTTTCCTTTGGGCACTAGTTCCCCTGGAAGTCGATCAATCGCACAGTCCCATGGTCTACGAGGGTGTAGCTCGCCTTGGGCAGAAAATATCCTGAAAGTAGGAGTATGAGTCCAGGATGGCTGCAGATTGTTGGTGGCTCGGACTTTCTATGGAGGTGGTGTTGATGCTGATGACCAGTTCAATTTTTAAAGTGTCCCATACAGGGTCCCCCCACTTCAGGATCTCGCCACTTTCCCAGGAGATAATGAGGTCAGTTGTGGATCGTTCAAGAACCAGGAACTCGATTTTCTCCTCATGGAGCCAACCCACTCACATGTGTACCATCCTCCTCTTGGGGGAGCACCCATGAAACAGCGGATTTTAAATTGGGTCGGATGGAGTCTCAGAGGTATATCGAATTGTAGACAGAGTGACGTAGAGATGAAATTGCAGACTGACTCCGAATCCAAGAGAGCCTTCACAGTAACAGAATGACATGGAGTATCAATTATAACAGTGGAGGTTAAAGGTGCCATAGGTTTACCTATATAAGAGATATTGCAAAGTCCCTGGGTCAACTGGCGTTGTCTTTCTGAGGGTATGATACAAGAGTGAAACTTCTGATTCTTCTGGTTCTGGTTCTGGATCTGAATTGATTATCAGTTATACACAGGTAAACTGGTCATAGAATCAGCACCCGAGCCTCACCCATTCGTCCGGGCTCAAAGGCCCACCCGTCAGGTCTGATCCCACAAAAACGCCAATGCTGGCTGTAGAAAGGCACTATAACGCCCAGTG
>JAAGKR010012205.1:0-17091 GCA_011419295.1 Clarias macrocephalus
TAGAGAGAGAGAGAGATAGAGAGAGAGAGAGATGTAGAGAGATCGAGAGACGTATTGAGAGAGAGACGTAGAGAGAGAGACGTAGAGAGAGATAGAGAGACGTAGAGAGAGAGAGACGTAGAGAGAGAGAGAGACGTAGAGAGAGAGAGTGACGTAGAGAGAGAGAGAGACGTAGAGAGAGAGAGAGACGTAGAGAGAGAGAGAGAGACGGAGAGAGAGAGAGAGACGTAGAGAGAGAGAGAGACGTAGAGAGAGAGAGAGACGTAGAGAGAGAGAGAGAGAGACGTAGAGAGAGATCGAGAGCGCTACTGAGAATTACAGTCGTGGTATCTGATGTGTTTTTGCGGGAGAGGAAGCAGATGGTGTTGAGTCTGCTCGTGCTGAACTGTGAGCTTGTCATGCTACAGCACTGAGAGAGCAACCAAAATACACACTCACACACTCACACACACACACACACTGCTACCAAAACCACCGTATGTGCAGGCCACCATCCCTCTCTCTCTCTTTTCTATTTCTATCTCTCTCTCTAGTTCCGCACTGTTTCTCTCTCTTACTCTCTCGCCTTCTTTTTTCTCTCCCTTTTCTCCCGTTTTCTCTCTTTTTGTCCCACACTCTCTCTCACTCTCTTTTCAATGCTCTCTCACTCCTCTCTTTCTACATTTCTCTTTCTACATTTCTCTCTCTCTCTTTTTCACTTTCTTTCTCTCTCTCCTTCTCTCATCCATTCTTCTCTCTCTCTCTCTCTCTCTCTCTCTCTCTGCGGTGGTTTCGGGGTGTGTTACAGCAGCACTGTGTCTGATCAGAGAGATTAGACTCGACATGACCCAGGCAGATCTGTGTCTCTGATCTCCAGCACAGGGACACGCCCGGCCCGGTCTCCTGCTTCCTCTCGTCCTCCTTCCTCACACTCCATTACATCTCTCTCTCTCTCTCTCTCTCTCTCTCTCACACACACACACACTATCCCTGTTTCTGGCTGTAAAAATCTCCTTTATTTCCTCGCAGTTCGCTTTTTGATGTTTAGTTTTTTACTTTTTAATCCATTTCCCTTCTTTCCCTTTTCATCTCTGTCCCTTTGCTTTACTTTTATTCCCTTCACTAATTTTCATCCCATTCCCCTTTTTTCATTTTACTTCCTTTACTTTTAATTTCTTTCCTTTCCTTGTATTTCCTACAGTTACAGTATCTTTCCTTTTTTCCCTTTTTTATTACATTTCTATCACTGTACTTTCCTTTATTTTTTTTTATCCCTTTCCACACATTTATTTCCCAGTTTTCCCATTTCCATTCCCCGATTCCTCTTTCTATTTTTTTCCTTTCTTTTCCTTTCATTCATTTTTCATCTATTTATCAGTTTCTCAACTTTTATCCACTTCTTTTCCCCCCTCACACTTTTAATTCTTTTCCTTTCCATGCATTTACATTTACAGTTCCTTTTCTTCTTTTCCTCTTCCCTTTTCATTACTTCCCTTGCTTCACTTATTTTTTACATTTCATTTCCTTTGCTTTCATCCATCTCATTTCCCTCCTCTTCCTTATCTCACTTTCCAGTTTTTTCCTTTCTTTTCTCCATCTTCATTTTTTTCATTTATTTACAATGAACTTTTCTTTTTGTGTTTCGCATTCTTCTCTTTTTCATTACTTTTTTTTCATGTTCTTTTCGTTTCTTTTTTCATCACTTGCCATTTTTTTCATCATCACTTTTAATTTCATTTCTTTCTTTATCTTTCCATTTAGATTCCTTTAAGTCTTACTGAGTCACTAACGGGACATGGGTAAAGGGACAAAATCAGTCAAAAATAAATAAATAAATATATATATTTATTTATTTATTTATATATATATTTATTTTTTTGACTGATTTTGTCCCTTTATATATATATTTTTAACTTTATTTTTTAGCGGTTTGCAGCCAGCTTTTAGGTGCATTACTGACACTCACTGGACTGGATCGGTAACACTCTCCTTCCTGGTGAAGATCACTTTGGCATTACTCACTCACTCATCATCTATACACCTGGAGCCTATCCCAGGAGACTTAGCGCACGAGGCGGGGTACATCACAGAATGCCAATCCGTCGCAGGGCACACACATACACACACACACACACACTTATTCACACACTACGGCCAATTTGGGAACGCTAATTAACCTAACCTACATGTCTTTGGACTGTGGGAGGAAACCGGAGTACCCGGACGAAACCCTTTGGCATTACTGCCACCTGCTAAACTAAATGAAGAGTCAAGTTTCGCGAGATCTCGCAAAAAGTTTTTCCCGCTTTTTTTCGTTCTGACGTCTGTCTGTCATTTTTTGACCAGAATGACATGCTGGTATTTAGATGGCATGATTCATCCGAAGCTGCACACACACACATGCACACACACACATGACTGATATGAACACTGCATAAGGGACGTGGTGTTACTCTGAACACCTCACTCTGGGTTATTTCCCTACTCTCTCTCTCTCTTCCTCTCTCTCTCTCTCTCGGTTATTAAATGATCCATCCTGATGAGATGAAACAGCGTTGAGACGGGTCACTTCCTGCTATCAGCTACAGCGTTAGCGCTGCTCGTTGTCATAACGACACAGTTGCCAGAGCGCTGATGCTGGAGACTCCTTCCGTGTAAAAGTAAAAGAAACATCTCATTACAGAAACCTTCAAGCAACAGGACGTTCCACTCTCTCCACAGAACACTTCCTTTTCTTCTTTCTTTCTTTGTGTGTTTTTTTTCCAATCCATCATTTCTGCATTTTTCTTCTGTTCTTTCTTTTTCTCTATTTGATATTTTTCTTCCTGTTCCTTTCTTTCTTGTGTATTTTTCTTTCCATCACTTCACTTTCTTTAACCAATAATGACTTGAGCGATCGATTTGTTTATTTATGTTATCTCCCTCCTGCTTTCTCCCCTTGCCTGTACAGTGGAACCTCGGATTGCGAGTAACGCGGTTTAAGAGTGTTCCGCAAGACGAGCAAAGATTTTTTATAAATTTTGACTTTAATAAACAGTGTTTCCGTTGAGTGTGTGTGTTTGTTGTGAAACTTAAAAAGCGAGGTGGGGGGAGGCAGGAGGAGTTTTACTGTGTAAGACGAAGCGAGGGAAGGGGCAAATTCCACACACACACACTCACACACAAATACACGCCACCTGCGTGCACAAACAGAAACACTTATCTGTCGGGATTTATTTTAACTTTTTTTAAAGGTAAAGTGCAGGTTAATTTGTTTTATTTTTACTTTATATGTTGTATTAATTATTTTTATGGGATTTTTTTTGGGAGGGGGGGGCTGTGGAACAAATTATTTGAGTTTTCATTATTTCTTATAGGAAAATTTGATTTGGTTTACGGGTATTTTGGAATACGAGCCCACTTCTGGAATGAATTATGTTCGTAATGCAAGGTTCCACTGTAATTATTTCTTTTCTTACTGTTTTTTATTCTATTTTTTTATTATCTTTCTTTCTTTTTTATTTCTTGTTTTTTATTCTTTCTTCTTTTTCTTTTTTGTATTTTTCTTTCATTCTGCCTACCATCTTTGTTCCTTTCTTTTTTCTTCATCTTTCTTTCTTTCTTTCTTTCAGTTTGGTTTATATTTTATGTGATCCATGTTCTCACACACATGTATATGCCATGTTTATAGAACAACCCTTATACACGTGTGTGTGTGTGTGCGTCCTAAACCCGCAGTCTGATTTCCAGTTAAATCCCAGCAAGGCAGTGTTAAGCGTCCATGTTTCCCCGTTGCCTAGCAACAGTGCTCTCAGGAGAAGTGCTTGTACAGGAAGTCTACGGTCTGTATGACTTCCTGTGTGTGCAGTTGACCATATGCTGCTAGCGGTCAGAGGTCGTGTGTGTAAGAGCTCCACACCGACTCGATCTCAGTTCCTGAGTCACCGGAAAAATTAGATTAAAAAAATCACAGGAACAAAAACGTTTATTTAATTTTATTAAAGAATTCTGCTCCTGGTTCTGCCTCCGTGTGTGTGTGTGTGTGTGTGAGTGTGTGTGTGAGAGAGGATACACTCTGGGTCCTGTGAGTCCTGTACAGCATCTAAAGAAAAAAACTCTCTCTCTCTGCTGTTCATTTCCTTTTCTCTGCACTACTCCGTATAGATTTTCCTCCGTTATTTTCTTTCTCTCTCTCTCTCTCTCTCTCTCTCTGTCTCTCTCTCTCACATCTGTCTATCAGTTGTCTACTTGCCCTTTTCCTCTTTTAGATATTTGTGCTTTTATTTCTCTTTTTCTTCTCTATTATTCTCTATGATTATCTTTCCCTTCTTTCTTTCTTTCTTTCTTTCTTTCTTTCTTTCTTTCTTTCCTCTGATCCTTTCTTCCATTTTCTAGCTCTGTTCTTTCTTTTTTCATTTCTTTCTTACCTTGATATGTATGGTCCTGTTTTTCCATTATGTCTTTCTTTCTTTCTATTTAAAATCAGTTGTCTTTCTTTTCTTTTTACTTTCCTTTTCACCATTTTTTCTTTTTACTTTGTTACTCTGTAAATCTATTTGTCTTTTATATTTTTCCTCCTTAGGTTTGTCTTATTTTCTTTCTCTTTGTCTCTTTTTTTGGATTTATACTCTTTCTGTCCTTCTTCTACTTGCTTTGTTCTTTCTTTTTTCTTCTCCCCATGTCTAATATTTTTTGTCTGTCATTTCAGTTCTTTCTTTCTTTCTTTCTTTCTCCCTTCCTTTATTTATTTCAGTTTATTTCTTTTATTTTTAGTTTCCTTTTTATTCTTTTTTCTTTCTTAAACTGTTACTTTGTTCATAAATTCTGTGTGTGTGTGTGTGTGTGTGTGTGTGTGTGTGTGTGTGTGTGTGTGTGTGTGTGTGTGTGAGATTGTGCGCACATACGTATGCATTTCGCATCATGTATAATAGTTTAGAGCTGACATAATGGTTTGAGTCTGACACACACACACACACACACACACACACACACACACACACACACAGTACAGATACAGTACAGTCACAGTGACGACTCACATGTTTGCTGAGAGTAGTAACACTCCTACAGACTCTCATTAAGAAAACAGCAGGTGCACACACACACACACACACACACACACACACACACACACACACACACACCGCTGTATAAATCAGTGATGCAGCATTCTCAGTCCGGCTCAGGGGAGAAAGAAGCTGAGAATGACAGAGAGAGAGAGAGAGAGAGAGAGAGAGAGAAGGAGGCTCACACTCCTGAGCACTGAACACAATGACACAGCATCTCTGCACTGAGAGACAAAGACAGAGATGGACAGAGAGAGTGAGCGGTAGCGGGGCAGTAGTGGCTGAGAGTGTTACGGCACTGCGTTACTGATTGGAAGGTTGTTGGTTCAAGCCCCAGCTCCACCAGGTTGCCATTTTTGTTCCAGTTGGGCCCTTGAGCGAGACCCTGTGTGACCCTGTGTGACCTTGCGCTCTGACTCCAGTTACACTGGGATACAGTGGTTAAGGCATCGGACTGCGGTTTGGAAGGTCCCAGGTTCAAATCCCACGACTGACAAGTTGTTCCACTTGGGCCCTTGAGCAAGGCCCTTAACCCTCAAACTGCTCATATGTATAATGAAATACAAAAAATGTAAGTGGCTCGGGATAAGGACGGAGGCCTAAATGTATATGTGACAAATAAAGGCTTCATTTAACTTTTTTATCATAATCAGCATTGTAATGTACATCATCATTACAGTACACATCCCCAGTAGGGTCAGGGGTCGCTCGGTGGTCAATCCATTGGACTACGGTTCAGAAGGTCTCCAGTTCAAATCCCACAAACACCGAGTTGCCACTGTTGGACCCCTGAGCGAAGCCCCTAACCTTCAACTGCTCAAATGTATAATGAGATAAAAATGTAAGTCACTTTGGAAAAGGGCGTCTGCCTAAATGTGTATTTTTTTCCCCAAAATGTTCACAAGAGAATTAAATGTCTTAAACTTATTTTATATACATTTACTTATTATTGCTCTTTTTATACTATTGTTTATTTTATTTTACTTTTTTATCTACTCCTGTTATTTTCTTGAGCTTTATTTCAAAGCTTATACAAATGTAAACATTTGTCATGCCAATAAAGCACCATTGAATCTTGAAACTTAAGAGAAAGTGAGAGAAAGAGCAACAGTGATCAGGTGTAAGAGACAGAGAGAGAGAAAGAAAGAAAGGAAGAAAGAAAGAGTATAAAAGGGAGTGAGAGCATGAGAGGGTGTGTGTACCTGTGAGCAGGATGCTGGTGTTCAGTGCTGCACAGTGAGAGAGGACAGAACCAGACCAGGTGGACCTGAGAGAGAGAGAGAGGGAGGGATGGGGGGGGGTGATGAGTACAGCGTGTCCTAGATGTTGCTTCTCATGGTCATGTGACCAACACGCATGGCTGTAACTAGCATACACAGTAGGTCCCTTACACACACACACACACACACACACACACACATGAAACTATGAATGACGGTCCAGCAACCAACTTGCGTGTTTGTGTGTGTATGTGTTTTCTAAACATTTACGTATAAAGTTATAATAGAGAGGATGAAAATGAACCCATCGTTTAAAGTCGACCTCCTGTATATAGAATTGACCTAAGAATATTAAATGATTTAACATGAAAATGTGACTCTTTCCGATATCTCGATATCTATTTATGACGAATGACTTTAGCCCCGCCCTGTTAACGCCCATATTCCCTTTATATGCTAGGATGCCTGTTGCAACGCCGTACATTTCCTCTAGGGGGAGTAGTGAGTGCTTCAGTTAACTGCAGTGTCGGTGTCGGAGTCCCAGCCATTAATTATGCTTTAACAGTCAGAGCTTTCTTGCATGTAAGACATCACAAAACATCGCAATACAAAAATAACTGTAAAAATATCATCCGAAAATATAAGTACAGACTTTGTTGTTGGAGGTAATAATGGTGCACCAGCTTGTTTTACAGTCACTACAGCGGAAGATTCCAGAAGCACGCTCTTGTACCTTCATTACTGCTTTTCTTTCTTTCTCGCCACGCACTTGTTCACACACACACACACACACACACACACACACACACACACACACACACACACACACATCAGATGGAAAGAGATCAGAGAGTGAAAGTACAATACTCATCGCTCCAGTTACTTTCTCAGAGTTGTGCAGACTCGACACCGAAGCACTTTGTCTTCCGGCAATGCATTGTGGGATACACCATGCTAACACACTCATTACTCTAAAACCGTGCCGCAGCATGTTCGGCGTGTCAGACCGTCTAGGATGCACCGTCTAGGGTGAGCTGGGAGTCGACCCTCCTTACATTCCGTGTCTGATTGCTTTAGCTGTGTGTGTGTGTGTGTGTGTGTGTGTGTGGGAAAGAACTAAGGATGAACAGATGAAGGGCAGGAGCAAAATCAACAAAAACACACACACACACACACACACACACACACACACACACACACACACACGCCTGTAGGGAGTGAGGAAGAACAGACCCGGATGTGGAAGTACTGGTGTATCACGTGTAACTGTACACATCTTCCATCATGATGATAAACCATGAAAGTCTTCACCGTTCTAGCTGTCCTGCAGAACCCTGTCCAAATTTTCCCATCAGACATTGCATCGCTTCATACGCTTCCCTTCTTACCCTGCCCCGGATACTGGACTCATCAGGTCACATGACCTTTTTCCATCGGTCCAAAGTCCAGTCTTTACGTAGCCTTTTTTTCTAATGAACCTCAATAACAATGTGTGTAGGAAAATGTTCTTACTTTCACTATGAAACAAAGCTCTGATTTCTACTGACGGTTTCTTTACCATGCAACTTCAGCACGCGTTTAAGTGGACACTGGAGACTCCTTCCTTTTTTGCGTCACCCTTCCTGAAATTCTTCAACCTTATTCCGGCAACCGGGTTCGAACCACAGGCGCTGTCTGGCATTTATTTTATTATTTTTAATCTGGCAGTGGTGGCTCAGAGGGCTAAGGCCAGATCCACCAGGGTGCCACTGCTGGGCCCTTAACCCTGTCATAAAAAATCCCATTTTCCACGGCCGCGTGCTGAGACTAAACACTTCCTCCATGTTGGTACTTGGGGACAAATAGCATGACATCATATACAGTATGTGTTCATTTTGTGTGGGCCAGCATTTCTAAAACTGGGGGATTTTCATCCCTGAAAAGAGATCAGACATGGTTTATATAAGACGTGAATGTGAAATTAAGCAGAGCTGAAAGCAAGTCACGTTTCATGAACCTCGCATTAAAGCGAACAAGCTTTTTTACTCCACGTCCGACATAACTGCTGTTTTACGCAGGCCGTCTCTCAGGTGGTGGCATGTTTTCAGGCAACCATTTTTCAAGATAATCTATAATAACGTTTCAGAAATGTGACAGAACGGCTCCGGCAGCCAGAGCACGATCCACTCGGTGCCTCAATCAGGCCATGGCCTTAAGGCAGGCGTAATGAGAAAGCTCTGTGCGTGAAAATGGAACTTTCTGAGCCATTAGTTACAAAATATTACGGATTAAAACCATGAGAAAGAGGGAACGAGAGAGATGCATTGAAGAAATGAAAAATAAAGGTAATGTCTTTAGCGCTGCACAAATATTAATTGTATTTAACACGGTGGTAAATCGATACAGTCGATCCGCCTCCCTCCAGACTGAGACTCCGTGCACACATGGACTCATTTAGCTAATAGAAGCAATCTGAGACCACAGTCATTTAAGTGGGTTTAGAGAACAAAACTTCTCTCCGTAAACACCCAATCAATTGATCCCAAAGGAGACTTATTAGGAGCGAAAGAGACACCGTTGTTCATCAGATTTACATCCCCTGAGAACCCTTTAAGAGCAGCAAAAGGCAATGAGCAACAAGTGGGAAGTAAACGAGCTTTATGATGATCTGTGGATAAACGTTAACCAGGGCAGACTATTAGAGCTCGGCGGGAAAAATCGACTCAGTAAATTTTAGAAAGTGTTTTTGTGCATTGAGCATTAACAGGATTTGTTTACAAATTATTTGCATTGTGTTTTACTTTGTGATTTATTAAAGCTCTGCGAACACAACATGATCTTGGGTTATTCTGCTGTGTTATGATGATGTCATTTCCTTTAAATAGACTGTACACTCTAAATGAGAATAGTTATATTTCGAATTTAGAAGAAATATTGTCAGCAGTTCACAAAAAGTGTAGCAAAACTGTTCATCTCACCAATACATGCATCAGTAAGCAAAAAAACAACAACAACAACATGAAACTGTTTATTTTGCATCGGTCTCTTATTTTGTATATACAGTATAATGGAAAGCCAAGCGAAGCGAGTTCATGTATTTTTGTGGGCTTTTTCAGTTTCAGTATTCAGTTTGGTTTTTAAAGCAGCCGGTGCCAAGAGGAATCATAAATTAAGATTACAGTAAGTGACGTTTAATATCTATTTATTTCATACTAGCTGTGCTCGCAACTTCGTTTGCATGGAATTTTGGTATAGTTATCGCAAATCCACAGACATACTGTACTTTGACTGACCAGTACATTTTAGACGCAATTGCACACGTATTAAAAATGTACAGTGTCATCTGTTGAGTTTTGGAATTAAATACAATTTTTTTATTTCAAATTAGCATAATTTGCGATGCAACAGAGCTCGGCCAAATACACCTCTGGATACCCCATTAAAATTTGATCAGTAGTGTTTACGTGATGCGTGCACAAACAAACAAAAATTCCAAAAATCATCTGGAAGTGTTCTATTACTCATCTTATGTCCCCCCCAAATCATTTTTTCACAAATACCTTTAATGTTCAGACACGCCCACTTTAGAGTTTCATTATATGTATAGATTTTACGTAATTTACATGTCTTTTCAAAACGTTTTGATTGTTTTTATATGGAAAAATATGATTATAGTGTTGGAAATTGGTAATATTGGTAATATGTTTGGGTGGCTGGAACGGATCATCTGCAGTTACATTATTCCCTATGGGAAAAAGCGTTTTGCAATACGAAATTTTGTCTTAAGAACTCGCCTCCGGAACCGATTAAATTCGTATGCTAAGGTACCGCTGTATTTTAAATAAAAAACATTATGAAATCATGGTACTTACAGAATCTCAATACAAATCAAATCAGCACGTGATAATATTGTATAAAGTGTCAGAAACAGTATATTGTGGAAATCTGAAAATAAGGATGTGCTGATCTTATCCTGATTATTACTATCGCTTTAACAGGCTTTCCGGCTAAAGAAGTGTGCGTCACGTTAAACTGCAATGCTATTATTATTTTATTAATGTGGATTTAGTATTGACGGCTGTGGAATAATATTAGCCTGGTTAGACAGAGTGATATTCTCCCTAGCATAATAAGCAGACTCAAAGGTGAAAGGTCAGGGCTAGCCAAAAAGCCGATTATCCTACTGTAGCCATCAGCAGCCGCTCACTTAGAAAGTAATCCTAAACCTAATCCTTGTCTCAAGCCTCCAGCTCTGCAGCACACCATCAATCCAGCTTATGTGCTCTAACAGACTTTTTTCTTGCTAACCACTAAATGTGTAAAGTTTATCCTTCTAGTGTACAGCTACTGCACTCTATGAGTGACTTCCAATAAATTAAATGTCGGTTCCCGATGAATAAGCTCTACAAATAGTGCCACTGTGGACACACATCTGAAACTAAACAAATACCCCATTAAGGGCGTTTCACATTAAGCACGATTGATTTTTACTGTGCCCAGGAACAATTTCTCCCCCTTCTGGTCTTTGCTCTCAGTTTTCGGGTTTGCTTGTGTATTTATGGTCTCTGATATAGAAGGTGGCAGTATACACCTACTTGGTTTGTGAGTCGCCGCTCAACACAAGAGAAGAAGCAGACAAGAAAGTTAACTACCACAATATGCCTACTATTATTGATATTTCTAAAAAATGTCAAGAACAGTGCTCTCGCGTGCCTTCCTACTGTATCAGCTATGGCTGTGTGGGTCAGAGAATAAGATTGGAACGTTCTACATGCACATAGAGATTTTGCATAGAGATCTGATTTGATCCGTGTCACTCAACTGTGCCCGAGACCACCTTCTCAAGCGGACTCAGTCATGGTTCCTACGCCTGGAATGATTCTGTTCTCACTGAGCAAAAGGAACCAGACTTTTCGGGTCAAGTATTCTCGGAAACGATCCCGAGGTCCTGATGTGAAAACGTCCTTAAGCTGCTAGGACCCAACCCGAAAGTCTGATCTGGGGGTACAGTGACTGCACCACCCATGGGACCTGTTAGTCTCAGCCCAGTATAGTAGCATGGAACCAATTAATGGGTTTCCTACTAACAAAATAACATTGAAATGCATGTCAGGTAACAGGCACATAATGGAATGGTGATGCACATCTTTAGTCAATGTTAAATAAAAAAACAAGCCTCTCCACAGAGGGATCAAGCAGATTTAAACATGTAACAGCCAACAGTTTGTAAAACTCTGAGAGTCTGAGAGGGTCTTGGAGTAAATGCTTTCAAGCATTACTGTAGAAATTCAGAAAGACTTTCAGAGCGAAGAGGCAAAGCCAAAGTCTTTACCTCGGCTTTGATACAGAATAGAACAAAATAGAATAGTAAAAAGCACATGTGTGGTAACCATAGTGTCCACAATGACTACAATGAATACCTATAAACTATAGAGCAACAATCATTAAAATATCACTATAGTAACTACAATAAAGATCATTTAAGTTTCAAAAAGTCAATAAAAGCTTATTTTATATTTACTAAGCAACAAATTAATATTTAATACCTCCAATGCACCGTTTGTGACACTTCCCATCTGTTAGTATTCTCGTTTATGCCGGTCTATTTAAACATGCAACAAAGGCTGAACCAGCCAGGAGGGCATAAAACAAAGCCCATGTACAAATGTTTACACAGAAAAATATTCCAAGCTGATACAAAATACAGTTCTAAAGACCCAAAAGATTAGATCCATTGTCAAACCTTAAAACTGATCTTTCGTTTTATTGTTTATTAAAAGAATTCATAAAGAATATGAATAGAAACAATAGAAACAATTGTAAATTAACGGAATAAAGAGATAAACAGAAAATAAAAGGAACACAGAAATAAACAGGAATGTATAAAAAATATAAATATAAATGTTTATGAAATATTTCCGTTCCAGTTCACATCACAATGGTCACGCTAGAGACCATCACTCCTGGCTGGCTCACCATTGCAGAATGACATTCAACAATCAAGACGTAGCACACTAGATGTCTTGATTGTTGAATGTCATTCTGCAATGGTGAGCCAGCCAGGAGTGATGTCTTAATTGAGGTGCTTTATATTAGACGATAAAAATGAAAAAAAAAAAAAAAGTTGTATAACAGGGTTCTGCATATCAAAATCAAATTATATACAGTATTCGTCCCTTCATTATTATTATTATTTTTAGAATATTTGTCCAACTAATTTTAATACTACACAAAGATAACCATAGTGAATAGAAAACTCAGGTGTTTATCCCCCTGTATAAAGTGGAAATGTAATTGCCTCTAACCGTGAGTGGAACATTCAGTTAATGTTAAAACAAACACACTATACAGCTGCTATTGTTAATAAAATATTTACACCAACGACCGTTCAATGCTCAGAATGTCAATACACACGCTCAATGTTTTCTTTTACCTCCAATTAGCTAGTTAATATTTAATACTTGCACTCCCTAATGTGTCATGGTGGTCATGCTGCTCCATTATGTTCATCTTTGTAACGCGTCTGTAATTATGAAATGTGAGAGATTGAGTGGTTTTGCATATAAAAGCCTTTCTCTGGAGAACTACAGCTACTCATTGCATAGACCAGCCAAGGAGCAGTGAGACTAACGCAACGGGAAGGTGAGACTTTCGGGCTTCCAAATTCGATGGCACAGCAGCCGAGGTATGCAGCTAATTAAAACTTAGTTTATTACATTTTTAAGAATCTGTACTGACAATGTGGTCAGGAGCATGCACATGCTAATTGGGATCAGGACAACGATGAGAGAGATGGAGCGAAAAGAAGGCAAAGAGGGTAACTGAGGTGTCAGCGTTTAAGCACTCGAGAACACAAATTCATTTATTATCATGGCTCGGCTTTCATCTGTGTCAAGCCCTTTGATCATTACACACAGGCTTGGCTTATTCAATCACTCCATCACCGGAGAGCTGCAGAGGATTCTCTCAATGCCATCAATGCCCTGATGCTCTACATCTGTTTGGAGCTTTCTGCACTTGTGACTCATGGTCTGAGATAGATATTAGAGCTGTGAATCATGGGCAGACTGTGGAGCGGTTTTGATTAAATTTTTACGACACTGCAATATTCAATTCAACTCAGTAGCACTTGTCTAATTTGTCTCAAGCAACTGCATTTCTATTACTAGTATTACCACTACAAAAACAAACAGTAAAACCCTGTATAACTTGTGGTATTAGCGTTTAAATGTCATGCTTTTTCTTCCCAAGCGGCGATAATGCACCAATCACTCGTGAACTCAAAAGAAGAACTTATACTCTTGCAAAATGTGAGTTTTTTTTTTTTGCAGCAGCAGCAGATGCTAAAGGGTTGTATTTACTGCGGTTAACATTGCTAAGTTTACCAGAATATTAAATGCGTAAATTCCAAATCCAAAACACATCCAGTTCACTTAACTGAAATGATCGACATAACATCAATTAAACTGCAAAACAGATTCTAAATAGCTAATACATATTAGCTAATCTTAAAAAAAAAAATCTGATACCTTGTTGAAGCTGTTGAATTGATAAGAAACAGTCCCCAACATACTTATTTCAGAAAATCCTCAACAAAACAGCTCACAGTCCCGAACAGTGGAAAACAGCTCTGAGACGAAATGGCGTCCAGCGGGCAGTAAACCCCATGTAGCGTTGTCCCTCCATCCCGGATTGAATTAAATGAGGTCTGCTGACCCCACCGTGGCACCAGGATTCCCCTCGCAATTTAAAGGCGTAGTCTCGTATAATGCGGAACCAAACCAAACGACAACACTATTACATTTCACATGTGTGAGTAACAAGTAAGTACTTCTTAGGCATGTTTAAAAAGGTTTACATGCAGTTATGTTTTTGGCCACATGGTGGCAGTGTGAGGAACGGGGACAGTTGCACACCTCAGATTTAGCCAAGTAGATTGGTATGCTTTACATTGCATATTCGTGTCAAAGGATGTATAAGACTCACTTTATCGGACTTAAGAACAAATCCGACTTACGAACGTGCTGCCAGAGCGGAACTCGTTTATAAGTCGGGGATTCTGTATTAGAATTTCTGCAGAAACTATTGGAAACACTGTTTAATATCACAATAAGCTAGTTCCTGTTATACCTTATTTTATAACAGCTGTTGTTAATAGTTTCCTCACCAGCTTCTAAATAAATGCAGTTTGGTCCCAAGAACTTATTAGTTCCCAAATACTAATATTTATTATTACTTCAAATTATTTAAAGAATGGAATGAATTTTTTTAAGTTATCAAGTATTTTAACATTTGTACATTTTTTATGTTTTTGCATATCCTGTATGTGGCTGCACTAAAGCCAAACTGTAGTTGTTTTCTGTGTCGGGTTATTCTTAATCAGGACCAAAAGCAGCAACTGCTATCCTGACAATATGCTGCTCTTGTATTGTAAATAAAGAAATGCACAGCTGTGCACTATGTAGCAAAGGACAGCCTGCTTTTTTTCCTATCAAGTACAAGCTATGTATCCTGACAGCTCGGAACATTCTACGAAGAAACTATGAGACGGATTGTGATTTCAGCGTAAACAGGAACTGAACTTCACTCCTGCCGGATCAAACGCCAAAGTCGTGGGTAGCAGCAACTTGATAAAGCTTTGAGTTACAGCCGTGGTAAATATTTCATGGCCGTAGCCCATTGAAGTCCCCAGACTGCTACTGTAGAAAGAACTGTGTCGCTGCTGGACACACAAACGCACACATCCGTGCAAACGTTTTGCCAATGTTGCCCTGGCGTTTACCAGTTAGGCGCATAAATCACCATCCTTTCAGATAACTGCTGTAGAGCGAGGATGTCTTCAAAAAAGTTTCTACATTTAAAAAAATCTATAAAAAGTAGTAAACAGCAATTAGTGAAACAAAGTCAGTAATTGGTGGCGTGATGCTTTGCTTAAAATGTGTCTGATGTACAGTTTGTGCAGTTTTACAAGAAAATGAGCTGCTTAGTTTTACTGAAAATCCTGCAGAAAGAGCTACAGTCCATCTGAGGACTTTGTCGCACCTGCTTTTTCCATGCAGCTAAAGTTTTTTTTCTTTTTTTTTATTTATAAAAAGTGCTCTTTTACATAATAATATTTTTAGCTCCATTTTTTCTTCTTTTTTTGGAGCAATTTTCGAAATGTGCTTCTTTATCTGATGTGTTCATCCAACAGCCAAAATATTTTCCATTAACCTTCAACATTCTCCATCAACCCTAAGTACCAAAATTCTCCATTAAACAGCAAAATTTTGCATCAAACACCAACATTCCACATCAAACACCAAAATTCTCCAACAACCATCAACATTCTCCATTAAACACCAGCATTCTGTATCACACATCAACCACAAATTCCTGATTGGAACTCGCCCCCCTTATTTTTAAAGCAATTTTCAAAATGTACCAGTGTATTTCTGTATCAGCTTTATCGGCCTAAATGTGATGCCTTTTTAATTTCTGTGCTGCATTGAAGTTTGTTCCATAACAGCAATATAATGGACAGATGTTCTTCATATACTGTATGTCTTTTAAATAATTTATTTCAAATGCATTTAATTCTGCACCTATTTTTTCTTGTAATTTTTTTCTCCAATATTTAAACATTATATTTTTCCCCCTTGCATTTCAGGCGTTTCTGTTCAGTTTCAACATAAAAGTGCTGGATGGAGAGTCTATTAAGTCTAATTTGCCATGCTGAGGGTTTCTTTTTTTTTTGCACAATATCAATCCCATCAGCTTGTAGTTAAAGTCTAATTAACATACTTTACTTGATCCTTTTGATTCCTTTAAAGCTCTGAAATTTTAATCTTGTAGTTATTTCCTACAATAATATACCCTATTAATCGAATTAATATCCATAATAAGAATAATCACATATTCTTATGCTGTATTTCATTTTAAGAAACTGTTTTTTTTTCTAATAAAAATCTAATTATGAAGGATTTTTCACACTCAAAAGGTGTCAATGATCTCTGATGCATTAAAAGATCGATTAAACAGATGTGGATTAATAATAGTAAAGTTCAAGCTAACTGGGTATAAATCCAGCTGCTAGCAAGATCATGCTGATGCTAACTGCTGGATTTCGCTGTCTGCCAGTTTGCATTATTTATAAGCTGGGAATCAAAAGACACAATGTACAGGGACAGCTGACCAGCTGGATGAAGATCAGCCTTCTGGGGTTTTCCCTGTGTGTGTGTGTGTGTGGCAGCGTGTAGCTGTGTGTGTCTAATTGTGATCCTCCTTAGCAGCAGATGGCCGCGAGCCTCAGTCAAAATCTCTCAGTAGGAGGTCAGGCTTTGAAACCTCCTGCTAAGCCCCAGAGTGACCAACGTCACCTGTCCACTCAGATTAAAGGGGAACCGAACAACAGCACCAAACACCAGGAAGTGGTTATAAACACCAGCAAGTCAGAGTGGAGACAGGGCGTGTGAGAATGACTGCTCATCAAACACTAATATTCTCCATTAAACACTAATATTCTCCATTAAAGTCCAACATTCTTCGTCAAGCACCAACATTCTCCATGAAGCACCAGCATTCTCCATCAAACAACAACATTCTCCATGAAGCACCAACATGCTCCATCAAGCACCAACATTCTCCATTAAAGTCCAACATTCTTCGTCAAGCACCAACATTCTCCATGAAGCACCAACATTCTCCATCAAACAACAACATTCTCCATGAAACATCAACATTCTCCATGAAGCACCAACATTCTCCATCAAACATCAACATTCTCCATGAAGCACCAACATGCTCCATCAAGCACCAACATTCTCCATTAAAGTCCAACATTCTTCGTCAAGCACCAACATTCTCCATGAAGCACCAACATTCTCCAT